>CM059814.1:69457218-69472218 GCA_030435695.1 Brachymystax lenok tsinlingensis
CTGGGCGTTGTCCAGGGGATAAACTTGGCAGACAACGAGAGAACCCCAAATCCATGCCAGAACACACACAAACACACACTTACCGAAACACACACACTGTTCTGTTGCTGATCCCATAGGATAGATACACCCATATGATTTATTACTAGGACCTGGAGACGTGTGTGTGTGTGTGTTTTCAACTGTATTTACAGTAAGATCCAAAAGTATTGGGACAGTGACACATGTGTTGTTGTTTTGTCTCTGTACTCCAGCACTTTGGATTTGAAATGATATAATGACTATGAGGTTAAAGTGCAGATTGACATTTTCATCCATATCTGGTGAACTGTTTAGAAATTACAGCACTTTTTGTACATAGTGCCCACATTTTAGGGGACCAAAAGTATTGGGACGAATTCACTTCTATGTGTATTAAAGTAGTCAACAGTTTAGTATTTAGTCCCATTTTCCTAGCACACACTGACCACGTCAAGCTTGTGACTCTACAAACGTGTTGGATGCATTTGCTGTTTGTTTTGGTTGTGTTTCAGATTGAATGGTAAATAATGTTGTGTATCATATTGGAGTCACTTTGTATTGTAAATAAGAATAGAATGTTTCTTAACACTTCTACATTCATGTGGATGCTACCATGGTTACGGATAGTCCTAAATTAGTTGTGAATAATGATGAGTGAGATAGTTAGATGCACACATATTATCCCCAAAGACATGCTAACCTCTCACCATTACAATAACAGGGGAGGTTAGCATCTTATATCATTCCCAAGACATGCTAACCTCTCACCATTACAATAACAGGGGAGGTTAGCATCTTATATCATTCCCAAGACATGCTGACCTCTGTGTGTGTGTGTGACAGCATGTTGTTTGTCCATAAAGCTCCTTACTGGTTGTGTTTCCTGGTGCCACTCTGTCTTCCCCCCAACAGACTGCTAAATAGCTCTATGCACGCTCACACACACTCACACTGATGCGCCAACACACACATGCTCACATACAATCATCAGATATGCTGCAGCTACTCTGTTTATCATACATCCTGATGCCTAGTCACCTTACCCCTATACATATCTACCTCTATCACTCCAGTGTCCCTGTCACCTTACCCCTATACATATCTACCTCTATCACTCCAGTGTCCCTGTCACCTTACCCCTATACATATCTACCTCTATCACTCCAGTGTCCCTGAGAGAGAGACGAGGTAGAGGAGCGAGAGAGAGAAGATGGAAGAGAGAGGAGAGACGAGGTAGAGGAGCGAGAGAGAGACTTTAAATAGTGTTTAACCACTGAACTGAATACAGGAAGTTCATTGGCCAGCTCCACCTAGTTACTCAACTCACTTTATAGGCTAGTGTATGGGTGTGTGTTCAGTTTATGAGGAGTGTGTGTGTGTGTGCTTGCATGTGTGTGTAATATGGGAGGGTAGCAGCTCTGAGGAATGTATTCTCTCCCCCACTGTTCCACACAGAGAGAGAGAGAGAGAGAGGCCAGCACTACAGAATGGTTATATCTGTTAATTTATGAGGCGCTCAAACCTGATGGTGAACCAGTCAAAAACACCACATGTGGACATGGTGGAGAGAAACAGGGAAACGTCTGGTCATGGATTAAAGACATGACACCAGCCAGGGACATCGGAGTTCAATGGGACAGCCTTGGGGACATCGGAGTTCAATGGGACAGCCTTGGGGACATCGGAGTTCAATGGGACAGCCTTGGGGACATCAGAGTTCAATGGGACAGCCTTGGGGACATCGGAGTTCAATGGGACAGCCTTGGGGACATCGGAGTTCAATGGGACAGCCTTGGGGGAATCAAGGACAGGTGTGTTGGTCTTTTAAACAGACCAATAGGCTTTTATTAGGTACTTCTGCTCCGCTAACAGACTCTTAATACCACGACTGATATAAACATGTGAAAACATGTAGACAGTCCTCCATTCACCTCTCCTTCTTTCACCCTTAGGGTGTGCCAAGACTGATCCATGGAGAACAGACACCAAATTAGAATGGGTAAATGTTGGATGAAAATTGACCGTACTACTCCCATTGAGAAAGCATTGGAAATCACTAGGGCTGGGAATTGCCAGGGACCTAACGATACAATATTATCACGTTATTTAGGTGCCGATACGATATGTATTGCGATTCGATACTGCGGTTTTATTGCGATTTGATGTTCCAAACTTTTTTGCTCACCATATGTCTGCTGCAGAGAGACGAGCGAGCATGAGAAAATGTATTTTCATGCGCCATGGAAATAAAAGTACTATTTTAAAAGGAGATTAAGAACAAACTATAGAAACATGTCCAGAGTTTTGGCGTAGATACAGCCGACTAACATTTTTTAATTTTCGATACTTTGAGTCAAAGTATCAATTATAATATCGTCCAAAATAATAATGCGATATGTAAATATCATTCCCCCCATCCATAGAAACCTCGCCATTATACTTTCACCGTCATTTTCTTCTCTTCTCTGCGCTCTTTATTTTCTTCCGCTCTTTGTCGTGTGTTTGTGTGTGTGCGTCAGGAAGTACACATGCGGTTTTGTACTCTTTGATGATAAAGGACTAAGGTCCCTCATATATATACTGTAATCTGGAGGATAGCTGGAGGGCTGACAACACACACACGCCCCACCCCCACCACACAGAGAAAAAGAATTTGCTACAGGGTGACTGTCTAAATGATTGAACACTATATTTTTCTCTCCTTCCTTCTTTCTCGCCCTCCTTCCCCCTCACACCCCCTTTTCTGTCAACTCACAGGTGGTGTCCTCCCATCAGAAACACTCTGAGAACAGCTTGACAGCGCAGGACGGAAGGAGGGAGGGAGAGAAAGAGAGCGAGAGAGAGCGAGAGAGCCGACCATCTGTGAATCACATCAAGGCAGCTGTGGTTAGTGGACTGCCTTTATTTTACGAACGAGAGGCAGAGGGGAACAGAAGTGGAGAGGGGGATAGAAGAGAGAAGAGGAGATAGAAGGACAAAAGGAGAGGGGGCCTGGGTGAGTTTCCATGCCCAGGACGGTGAACCCTGATCCGGGGGACTTTCAGGCGACTGTGGGGTTGGACCAGGCCCCTGGAGTTCCTTTGGAAAGATGAGGAACTCTGAGAAGACAGTGTTTAGGCACAGGTGAAAATCAAATGAATCTTGACTAATGCATTCTGGGATTACAGCATGGATTGACCTTTTTTTCTTCTCATCTGAAGGCATATTTAATTTTTTTATGTGGAAATTTGCCTATTTTTTTCTGCATGAATTTGGAGTTTCAAATCTTTCTGGAGTGGATTTTAAGGAGGCTGTTTAGTTGACTCTGTGGATCTGAAACTGCCCCAATCATCCGAAAGGATTTAAACAAGAACTATTTTGGCCTTGGATTTTGTTTCACATATCATTTTTTGCTGGAGTGTTTTTTTCCAATATGTGCAGTAATTGAGACTGCTTTGTAACCTTGGTAACCAAGCGGTAACCAGGCGTCAACTGAGTGGTAACCATGGCAGCAGCCTATCGCGTGGTAGTGAGCAGTGTTAGTTGCTATAGCAGCGTGGTGGTGGATCGTCGGGCTCAGAGTCACGCGGTGCACTACTGCTCCGGGTCATGTGGGGCGCTGTCCCAGGGACTGGACTGTACTGTGGCCCATCGCAGCACCTGCTCCGAGCTACTGACCGCCCCCTCACACACACACGCTTACACACACCCCGACGCCTCACACACATTCACACACAACCTGACCCGAAACGCTAGCTCTCCTCACCAAATCCCCAACAGCAGTAAACTTAGTATCACCAGCTCTAACAGTATTGGTGTTCCTAATGATCTCCTCTCTAACAGTGTGTATGGTGTGGTGGGTGAGGACAGTCCTCCATGGCGAGGTAAGAACACCATCACTACTGCCAGCTCTGGTCCTGACCGGCCTCTCCAGAGCTCTGCCAGTCTGAAGGACATCACAGGAGAAGCCATCAACCTGGCCAGTGGCAAACTCAAAGAGTTCTCCTTCGAGAAGCTGCGCCTCTCCACCAGTCACGTGACCTTCAGGAAAGGTCGCAAGGTCAGGCCGGACTCCTACAGCCGTCGGTCCACGGACCTCGACATCGTCTACGGACACTTCACCGGGAACGTCGGAGGAACCGGGAATGGGACTATTACCGGAAATGGAAACGCCAATGATGAGAACCTGCCGCCTTTTAGCGACACCACCAAGGTGCTCAAAGGCCAATCGCCTGCTAGCATCACCCCCGGGGTCGGGTCTGTATCCACAACCAGCCTATCCAGTGTCTCCAGGGCCGGGGGCGGGTCCACCAGTAGCCTATCCAGCGCCTGCTCCGGTTCTTTGGAGGCGGGGCTAAACACAGTGGCGTCTCTCTACCTCAGCTCATTAGCCGACGAGTCCCTCATCGCCCGGTTACTGGAGAAGACCCGTGCAGGGGAGGAGGGAGGAGTGGGAGGAGCAGGGGGGGAAGACATACGGGCCTGTCTGGACATTCTGGTCAAGTGTTCTGAGGACTTGAAGAAATGTACTGACATCATCAAGCAGTGTATCAGTCGGAAGAGTCCCGGGGGAGGGGAAGATGGGGGAGCCAGTCCTGAGAGCATCTACAGAGCTGTGATGACCAGACTGAGCTCCTATCTGAGGAAACTGCCTCTAGAGCTGGAGGGGGCTGGGTTAGGGTTAGGGTCAGGGGCTGGAGGTCAAGGGTCAGGGATTGGAGGTCATAGCGAGTTGTCCGAGCTGGTTAGTAGTCTCCATATGCTGCAGCAAGCTGCTGTCCCCTTCTCCCCCATATTTGGGAATGATCAACCGCCACGGTATGAAGACATTGTTCAGAACCCTCCCTTACCCAAGAGCAGGGCTATACTGCCGCCCTCATCACTCGCTCCAGACTCTTCTCTCTCCTTGTCCACTACGCCTGAGACAGCAGGGAGACATAAGGTTCAGACCAACGGGCTGCAGCACACGCACACTCCGTCACACACACACTCTCCCTCGCCGCATACACACACGTTGTCTGTTTCTACCCCCCAATCCCAGGCACACACACCTTCATCACAAACGCACACTCCGTCAGCGCGCACACACACTCCGTCCATCTCCCCCATGGAGGCTCTCTTTATTGAGGAGGATGCAGACTTGGGAAGGGGGCTGAACAGGGCTTCCAGACACGCACACTCACACACACCGACCAGAAGCCTCACACACACTCACAGTCGGAACGGGACTGCTTTTAGTCCACACACCCCCCCCAGCTCTGCGCACACACACCTCAGCCCCAATCTGTCACACGTGCACGTTACACACACACTCCAGTCCGCCGGGGAAGACCTCACCTGCCCTCCAACCTCTAAACACACCTCTCCTGTCACTCATAGAGACGACGACATCGACAAACTTCTGATGGACTTGGAGTGTCTGTCGCAGAGCATGGGTCAGGAGAGAGACAGAATCAGAGAGGGAGAGAGCGAAAGAGAGAGGGAGCCCCCTCTCCCCGCTAAGACCAGACAGAGGGGGACAGGACAGGGGAACACCTCCCCACAAACCCAACCCTCTCTCCAGACACAAACCCAAATCAACCCCCAGGCTCAAAGGCCTGTTCCTGTTAGCCACCTACCTGCTAACGCCCAGGCCACTAGGTCGACCCCCAGCTCACCTGCTCCTCTCCCCCAGGTAGAGGGCAGCGTGGTGGGGCTGGGAGATGAGGAGGACGGGGCCCTGCTGCTGAGGATCCTGGAGAGCATTGAGAGCTTTGCCCAGGAGCTGGTGGACTCTGGGGGTAGTCCTGGGAACACTGGGAAGACTGGGGCTCAGAGCAAAGAGAAGGAGGTGATGAGACTCCTACAGGACACTCTGGCTACTGCAGCCAAGACTGACACTATGACGCAGGCCAAACTACCGGGATCTCCACCAGCTGGTCCAGGTGACTGTCCGTGTCTATCTATCCCTATCCTTGGCATTGTGTATATGTTGCACGGTTCTTCGTTCTATGTATGTATGTGAACTGAACTGTGCCTTTACCTACAGATGGAGCTGTATCCACGCCTGTACATGTGGCTTCCTCCCCACCAACACCTGCACCCAGACCTACAGCTGGAGCTGTTCCTATGGCTCTACCTGTCTCTACAGCTCCCACACCTGTCCCTGCCCATATCCCCACAACCCTAGCAGACCAAGCTACACCTTCTGCCCTACCCGCACCTGTTCCACCACCTACAGTCGTACCCACACCTTCAGTTGGACTGTTAGAGGCCGCTAGACGTAAACATCCACCTGTAGCTGAACTGACAGCTGGACTTACCACCAAGGACACCCCTCCACCGGCTGTAACCCCTGTCCCGCCCCCTGTCCCGCCCCCTACACCCACACCTGGAGAGGCACCTGTTGCAACCATCGCTGCTCCTCCTGTTGCCGTGAGACACCCGGTTGCCCCTAGCGATGTGGTTGCCCTGAGAGACATCGGCTCGACGCTGCTCATCCAGCAGACGCCCGAGGTGATCAGAGTGAGTACCCCCTGACTAGCGTGTGTGTGTGTGTGTGTGTGTGTGTGTCAGGTTGTCAGACTTCTATTAGTCATGTCTACTGCCTCTTCCTCTGACACTATTGCTGCTGAAAGAGACTACTTTCTCTGTGCTCTAGTTGAGAGATGTATTCCTGGTTGGATATGTGTCTATGTTCTAGCTGAGAGAGAGAGAAAACAGATTGAGGGAGAGAGGGAGGCAGAGAGAGAGAGGGGGGCAGAGAGAGAGAGAGAGAGAGAGAGAGGGAGGCAGAGAGTTACAGAGAGAGGTGCAGAGAGTTAGAGAGAGAGGGAGGCAGAGAGGGGGAGGCAGAGAGAGAGAGAGAGAGAGAGAGAGGTGCAGAGAGTTAGAGAGAGAGGGAGGCAGGCAGAGAGTTAGAGAGAGAGAGAGAGAGGGAGGCAGGCAGAGAGTTAGAGAGAGAGAGAGAGGGAGGCAGGCAGAATGAGAGAGAGGAGGAAAGGAAGAGGTGGAGACAAAGTGGTAGCCAGCTCTCTCCTCTCTTCTGGAATGTTTGGGGTAATTTAGGGCTTTGTGCTGTCACAGGAGACAGAGCATTATTGCTGTGTGTGTGTGTGTGTGTGTGTGTGTGTGTGTGTGTGTGTGTGTGTGTGTGTGTGTGTGTGTCAGTATGTTAAAGTGGGAGGTACTTCAGTGTTCCGTCAGTGCTGGGTGCCATGGTAACGTCATAAATACAGTGCCTTCAGAAAGTATTCATTCCCCTTGACTTCCACATGTTGTTGTTACAGCCTGAACATGCATCACCCATCTACGCACAATACCACATAATGACAAAGTCAAAACATATTTGTAGACATTTTCGCATATTTATTGTAAATGAAATACAGAAATATCTAATTTACGTAAGTATTCAGACCAATACATGTTAGAATCACTTTTGGCAGTGATTCCAGCTGTGAGTCTTTCTGGGTAAGTCTCTAAATGCTTTGTACACCTGGATTGTACAATATTTGCACATTTATTCTTATTAAAATTCTTCAAGCTCTGTCAAGTTGGTTGATGATCATTGCTAGAGAGACATTTTCAGGTTTTACCATAGATTTTCACGCCGATTTAAGTCATAACTGTAACTAGGCCACTCAGGAACATTCAATACCGTCTTGGTAAACAACTCTAGTGAACATTTGTGTTTTAGGTTAATGTCCTGCTGAAAGGTGAATTTGTCTCCCGGTGTCTGATGGAAAGCAGACTGAACCAGGTTTTCCTCTAGGATTTTGCCTGTGCTTAGCTCTATTCCGTTTCTTAAAAGAAGATGTATCATAATAGTCACAAGCACACCTGTAATGTGATGCACTCACCACCATTCTTGAAAGGCACCTGATACTCAGTGATGTGGTTTGTTGGATTTGCCTCAAACACAACTTTATGTCCTGAATACAAACCGTTCATTTTCTTTGCCACATTTTTTACAGTTTTACTTTATTTAGTGCCGTGTTGCAAACAGGATGCATGTTTTGGAATATTTATATTCTGTACAGGTTTCCTTCTTTTCCCGCTGTCAACTAGGTTAGTATTGTGGAGTAACTACAATGTTGTTGATCCATCCTCAGTGTTCTCCTATCACGGCCATTAAACTCTGGAACTGTTTTAAAGTCACCGTTGGCCTCATGGTGAAATCCCTGAGCGGTTTCCTTCCTCTACAGCATCTGAGTGACTTTCATGTTTAAATAATTGGTAAAAAATTCTGAAAACATAATTCCATTTTGACATTATGAGGTATTGTGCATAGGCCAGTGACACAAAATGTCAATGTAACCCATTTTAAATTCAGGCTGTAACATCAACATGTGGAGAAGGTCCAGGGGTGTGAAGACTTTCTGAAGGCCCTGTATGTGGCCTACATATCAACACGGAGGTTACACAGCATGGCCAGTCAACTTCTCTCTGATTGGTTGAAGTGTTATTTTGGGACCAGTCTCTGTTGTTGCAGTGTCCCAGGCAGAATGGGAATGTGTGTGTGTGTGTGTGAGGTGCTGATTGGAGCACAGCGGGAGAGGGTGGGGGCTGTTGGCATTGGGAATGTTAATGGTGTTGTTACCAAGCACACACACACACACACACCAGGCTGACAGATAGAGGTGTGATGGGGACCTAAATCTGTCTACTACGGCATCCTGCTAACAGACTCACTGTCGCCACAGTGTAAACGGACTCTGTGTGTTTGTGTGTGTGTGTGTGTCTGTCGCCAAAGGGTAGGCTGACCCATTGCTACCGTTAGGTCACAGCTGAGTTTAGGAATAGCTCTGTCTGTGTGTGTGTGTGTGTGTGTGTGTGTGTGTGTGTGTGTGTGGGGGGGTGCTTTCTGACAATTGATGCCTCTTTGGCACTCTGAGAATTATGCAAATACACCCCAGCGCCAACCCCACCCCATGTCCTAATTAAACATTACCCTGCCAATCACACTGAAGTGTGACACAGGGGTCCAAAGGCTGTGTGTGTGTGTGTGTGTGTGTGTGTGTGTGTGTGTGTGTGTGTGTGTGTGTGTGTGTGTGTGTGTGTGTGTGTGTGTGTGTGTGTGTGTGTGTGTGTGTGTGTGTGTGTGTGTGTGTGTGCTGACAGAGTAATATAGGCCTTTCTGCACCTGTCAGAGTGTTCCCATTAATCACCATGGAGACCAGGAGGCCAGGCCAGATAAATCCAAGGCCAGGCAAGCCAGTCGAACACAGAGCATAGAGCAAGACAAGACTTGTAGAACAGACAGTAGACTAGCCATGTGGAGCACAGAACAGAAAGAAAGAGGGGTAGCCAACCCTCCTCCTACCCTTCTACAGTGACTGCATTTCAAATGGCACCCTATTCCCTTGACCAGGGCCCAAGGCACTAGGGTGACATTTGGGACGAAGCCAGGCTTTTAAATTCACCAGGGGGAGTGAATGAGTGGCCGTGGCTTAAGTTACTGCTCTACGGGAAATACCCAGCACACAAGATAATAGAGCTGAAGAAAAACATGTGAGAAAGAGAAGAGGTCGACACGATGAGTGGAGGGGTAAACAGCAGGGGTCTTGGGGTCGGTACTTAATGACATCACCTCCCGAATGCTTCCACAGGAAATGAGGTCACAGCAGGAAGCTCAGCCAAGCGGTGAGAGAAGCCCCTTCCCCCACTTTCCCTCTACTTCCCTCTCTAACACACAGACACACACACACACACACACACACAGACACACACACACACACACACACACACACACACACACACACACACACACACACACACACAGACACACACACACACAGACACACACACACACACACACACACACACACACACACAGACACACACACACACACAGACACACACACACACACACACACACACACACACACACAGACACACCTTGGACTCATGGAGTCAGTGTTGCTGTGTGTGAGGACTTTCCAACACTGACAATAGCCTCCAAGGTTAGCCACACACACACGCCTCCAGTCCCATGGTGACATCATACACCACTCCCAGTGCAGGCTGGGATATTGTCCAAACAATATTTCCCAGACACACACACACACACGCACACACACACATATAAAGAGAGAGAGACAGAATACACCTACGAGAGATCTGAAGAACTACACTTGATGCCATCACATTCCTCTACACAGACACACACACACACTCTGCACACTCTGCACACACTCTGCGCACACTCTGCGCACACTCTGCGCACACTCTGCGCACACTCTGCACACACTCTTATACCTGATGTCACCTTAGTAACCATTGTCTGTTTACACAACTTCCTACATTTGTAATAAGTGTGTGTGTGTGTGTGTCTTGCAGCTCTCTGCTGCCATCTAGTTTTAGTCTGCTGTTAACACAGAGTTAAACAGGAGACATTCACCAGGGGCGACTTCATCCTCCTCCTGCTTCATCTAGGAGCTCTGCCTCCACCTGCTGGAGGAGAGGGGTACTGCAGTACAAGAGGTCTGCTGGAGGAGAGGGGTACTGCAGTACAAGAGGTCTGCTGGAGGAGAGGAGTACTGCAGTACAAGAGGTCTGCTGGAGGAGAGGGGTACTGCAGTACAAGAGGTCTGCTGGAGGAGAGGGGTACTGCAGTACAAGAGGTCTGCTGGAGGAGAGGTGTACTGCAGTACAAGAGGTCTGCTGGAGGAGAGGAGTACTGCAGTACAAGAGGTCTGCTGGAGGAGAGGGGTACTGCAGTACAAGAGGTCTGCTGGAGGAGAGGAGTACTGCAGTACAAGAGGTCTGCTGGAGGAGAGGGGTACTGCAGTACAAGAGGTCTGCTGGAGGAGAGGAGTACTGCAGTACAAGAGGTCTGCTGTAGGAGAGGTGTACTGCAGTACAAGAGGTCTGCTGGAGGAGAGGTGTACTGCAGTACAAGAGGTCTGATATGTTACAGTGCAATCTGACAGGATTCTGAAATAGTTAGGAAATAGTCTGTGTTATGTGTTAACTACTGGGTCTGGTCAGCTTCCAACTCAGACACATAGTGCCCTCTTGTCTGTGGATGTGCGTGTGCGTGTGTTGGGAGAGGAAGTGAGTCTGGGAATAGAGCAGAGATGTGAAATGGGTTTCCTCGTTGTTGGCACGGTTACCCTGTGAACATTCCGACCGATGCAGCCAATCCAAGCCATGGGTCGTTACCACGGAGATGGCATTTGGCATGCCTATTTTCAAGTGTGTGTGTGTGTGTGAAGTCTGCCTAGTTCCTGCAGCAGAAATAAGCCTATAGAGTTAAGCCAACCCCTTGTACCATTTGACAACAATAAAGGACGTCACAGTTGCACTGACAGTTCATTCTATGGCACTTTCCTAAATGTTTTTGTGAAAACAAGTATCCAGCTGTTCTTGATGTGAGTGCACAAGCCACTCAAACGTATTTGTAACACTCTTCTTACGCCACACGTCAAAGACAAAGTACTTCCAGCTTTAGCCCTAGCTATCGCTGGTGGATAAGGGAAGGTAGCATGTGTTGAAGGTTTGCTGACCTTTCTCTGAAATGTTGCTGTAATTTCACATAATGGTTCCACTTTGAAAGAATAAAGTCTATTGGTACTTCTGGTGCCACTGCTGCATGGACTCAAATCCACTGCTATTTCAGCACTCTCTTTTCTCCTCTTTTCTCTCTATTTCTGTACTGCCCCACTCCTTTACAAAAAGACGAACGAAAAGTAGAAGAGGAGGTTAGGGGAGGAGAGAAGGAGGTAAGCGGAGGAGAGAAGGAGGAAAGGGAAGAAGAGATGAGAAGAGAAGCCTGTCAGCGAGGAAAAGAGCACGCAGCTGGGTCAATGACATCTGTTCAGGGTCTGCTTACACAAACACACACACACTCATCTGCGCTTATCGCTGAGATTTATGACTCACAAAGTGCAGCGGTGCTTTAGGAACAAGCAACCCACTTGTTAGCTGTCACAAATGGCAGATCGCTTTTAACATGATTCCACTGCCAGCCAGTTTAGCTACATTCTGACGGTTTGAAAAACGGAAAGCTAATGGTTGACCCTAGCTACTAATAATAGCACTGAGCAGTTGCAACAGAAATCCACAACAAAGTCGTGTGAGCCACAGAATCCTTGAGACAACGTGCATTGCAAATCATGCAGGCAAAGAGAGAGACTTACAGTGCAATTTACTAGTATTTGAACTTCTCCAGCTCTTGGAGGTGGCTGTGTGTGCGTGTGTGCGTGCGTGCGGAGAGGGAGAGCTGAAGGTGACTCCCTCACTGAGGGTTTGTGTCGTACACACACACACACACACACAGTGGGATTATTCACTTCATGTCGAGCGTGTCTGATGTTCCTGTCGTAAACTCTCTCCCCTCCTGTCCGCTATACTGCTCTGCTCAGTCCTACTAACAACTGGTACGCTTGACCAATCCTCTCCTACAACTTCCTGCAGCGTTTACTTCCAGCCCTGCTCTATCATACCTGATTCTGTTAATCAGGGGTTCATCAGGACATTTATTAGCTGAATCAGGTGTGTTAGAGCAGGGCTGGGACAAAGCCCTGCATGCCTGGTAACTCTGTAGTAAGAGGATAGAGGATTGGTTAGCCCTGTAATAGAAAAGTAAAGCCTTCTGGTCTACCTGTAACTACTCTGCTAGGAATGCACCTGGTAAGGCCAGTAGCCACAGATGTTTTATCATTTGGTTACTGGACTGGGCACTGGTTGACGGGCTAGACATACAGTAGCACTGCAGACCAGTATTGAGGATTCTAGGTAATACACAGCCACGGCCACTAGATGGGGCTGAGCTATCTTCCAGTCCAGACTTCACTCAGAACATCCAGAATACTGTTGAGGCTAACTTTAGCCAGAGAGGTTAGGGGATGGGGGGCAGGGAGTGGGGAACACACAGATATGCAACACGACCAAAACCAAACCCCCTGCCCTACCCTTTCGCTCAGGACAGCCGGTGTGCTGTGTGTGTGTGTGTGTGTGTGTGTGTGTGTGTCGCAGCCAGACCTCGGCCTGTCTCATATTTCCCAGAGCTGGTCTCTCAGTTTGATTCTCAGAGCGACAGGCTACAGAAGGACTATACCATAGAACCAGAGAACCACAGGGGAGACGGGAACTTTTCTATCCCAGAGAGAGGCACTCTGTTGGGCCACGTATAGCCACCGGCTGGCCCGCCGCTATGGTTTTACGGATTACGCTAGGAGCTAACACACGGAATATATCAGTGCACACACACGGATCAGCTAAGGACTCAACCCTGAGAGAAAGAGAGAGAAAATATAGGTGTCTGAGTGTGGGTCTACAGTATTTGTCAATATTAGAGAGTGTTTGTGTGGAAGTGAAGCAACAGGAAAGTTTGATTGAGAAAGAGCGTGTGTGTGACTAGCAGACATGGAGTGAGAACCAGCTAGCCGCAGGTGGACTCAGAACCGACTCAGAACACTGTCCAGTTGGATATTCCTTTGTTTCTCTGTGGACTCATTTTCTTCTCTTGGGGATTTTTTTTTATTTTTCGATATATTCTGTTACTCTTTTCTTTTTCGATATATTCTGTTACTCTTTTCTTTTTCGATATATTCTGTTACTCTTTTCTTTTTCGATATATTCTGTTACTCTTTTCTTTTTCGATATATTCTGCTACTATTTTCTTTTCCTCTGCTGGGTGTTCTTGTCTCCTTCAATCTGTTCTCCTGGATACGTGAAAGGAATCATCCCTCGTTCCGTTGGACAGAATGGAGAGAATAAAATACTTTGAAGAAACAAAGTAGAAAGCTGGAATCCATTGCACGGAGAGAGTGAAAAACTGAAAAGAAGAGAGAATTGTAGAGCTGTGGTCTGTAGATAAGACTGTAGACTCCATAGAGCTGTCGGTAATCTAGTCAGTAGTCCTGTCTGTAATTCTATACCACGGCCGGTCTGTGGTTCATCTGTCTCTCAGGGGGTTTTGCTGCACCCTCCACCAACACCAGCTGGAAATAATCTGAATGAACTTTGAACTTGAACCGCTACCTAAGAAACGGATGCAATAAAGTATCATCGTCAACTTCATCCTCTCCTATCATCGTCATCTTCATCCTCTCCTATCATCGTCATCTTCATCCTCTCCTATCGTCATCTTCATCCTCTCCTATCAACGTCATCTTCATCCTCTCCTATCATCGTCATCTTCATCCTCTCCTATCGTCATCTTCATCCTCTCCTATCATCGTCAACTTCATCCTCTCCTATCATCGTCATCTTCATCCTCTCCTATCATCGTCAACTTCATCCTCTCCTATCATCGTCATCTTCATCCTCTCCTATCGTCATCTTCATCCTCTCCTATCATAAATCCCAACTTCATCCTCTCCTATCATCGTCATCTTCATCCTCTCCTATCATCGTCAACTTCATCCTCTCCTATCATCGTCATCTTCATCCTCTCCTATCATCGTCAACTTCATCCTCTCCTATCATCGTCATCTTCATCCTTTCCTATCAACGTCATCTTCATCCTCTCCTATCATCGTCAACTTCATCCTCTCCTATCATCGTCATCTTCATCCTTTCCTATCAACGTCATCTTCATCCTCTCCTATCAACGCCATCTTCATCCTCTCCTATCAACGTCATCTTCATCCTCTCCTATCAACGTCATCTTCATCCTCTCCTATCAACGCCATCTTCATCCTCTCCTATCAACGCCATCTTCATCCTCTCCTATCAACGTCATCTTCATCCTCTCCTATCAACGTCATCTTCATCCTCTCCTATCAACGCCATCTTCATCCTCTCCTATCAACGCCATCTTCATCCTCTCCTATCAACGTCATCTTCATCCTCTCCTATCAACGCCATCTTCATCCTCTCCTATCAGCCATCTTCATCCTCTCCTATCAACGTCATCTTCATCCTCTCCTATCAACGCCATCTTCATCCTCTCCTATCAACGCCATCTTCATCCTCTCCTATCAACGCCATGTTTATCAAGGAGTCTAAAGAGACATTGCGGGGGGACCCTGATCTAAGATGTGAGCTAGCCTTCCTCTCCCGGGGCTGTGACTT
>CM059814.1:69479718-69574718 GCA_030435695.1 Brachymystax lenok tsinlingensis
CTAACTATCTCTCTGGTAGAGATGTTCCTGTAAAAACCAAAATGGACATATGCAGAAGTGACACACACACTTGCTAGCCACAAGACGCGCTGTCGACACGTGGAGCAGAACAGTAAAGCTAACAGGCGTTTTAATGTGGCACCAAAGGTGATGTTGAAATAGCATGATGTTAAAGATGGAACAGCAGGCCTAACTAACTGCCATCCAGTCATTATCCTATTCTAGCATCAAGTATTGTTTATTTTCTCACTGGTTAATGTTGGTGGTGTTTTAAAGCTATGCTTGTGTGTGTGTGTGTGTGTGTGTTTCTTTAATAGCAACAGTCTGTCCTTATCTATCCATTGTAAATGTGTATTTAACTCTACATAGTCTAGCCATTGTGTAAAGACGATGTAACTGATGCTTTGTGTTGCTGTGTCACTGTGTGGCTCGACGGGGTTCAGTTATGTGGCGTGTGACCCAAATGCACAGTGATGATTGGTCGGAGGTCATAGAGGGACACGCCCACAAGACAATCGACTGTCAATCACCTATCAATCAGTTTGATAATCGGATTGGGTAATAAGGAGCATCTTGCTGTGACTGGATTGGACACACTGGTAGCTCCTCCCTTTAGAGCGACTCATGCTGCTATAGAGACACACACACACACACACACACACACAAACACTCACGTTTATAAGATACTGCTGTGTCTGGCTCTATGCAAACAATCTGCTTTTTTGCTCATTGCCCTGGGAACACACACACATCTGCTCTGTACTAGGTGCACTGGGCAGGGTGAGAAGCCGTGATGGAACTGCCTCTAACCGGAGACACTTCTGCCACAAGGAGGACTTTTACTTTGAAATGTATGTCTGTTTTCTTCTTTTTTCTCTTATCTGCTGTTTTACTTCCAGGTTGATAAGGCTTCAGTAGATGTAGTAGTGTTCGCATGGCTGACTTTATCTTTCCTTGTTTCTTTCCTTTGTTTTCTTTTAAAACTGAATTAAAATAAAGACGATTTAAGGCTGGAGAGAAAATGAATGGCAGAGTACAACGCGATTGTGCAACACAATAGTGCATCAAACAACTGTTTGCATGTTTTGTTTTTTTGTGCAATTTTTTTATAAATATATTTGACTAAACAGTGTGTTCTAAATAGTATGTCGTATCCTTAGTCATACTTCATAGTTAATGCTTTGAGGAAGCATCAGTAGGATGGCCTCTTTAGTCTCAGACGGTCCCTCTGCTGTGGTTCCCTCCTGTGGCTCACAGTAGTAACTACACTGTCATGTTATGTTGCTCCTCCCGTGTGTGTGTGTGTGTTAAGGCAGGCTGTGTTAGGTTCAGTGTGTGTGTGTGTGTGTGTTCAGGGAGACTGTGTTAGGTTCAGTGTGTGTGTGTGTGTTCAGGGAGACTGTGTTAGGTTCAGTGTGTGTGTGTGTTCAGGGAGACTGTGTTAGGTTCAGTGTGTGTGTGTGTTCAGGGAGACTGTGTTAGGTTCAGTGTGTGTGTGTTCAGGGAGACTGTTAGGTTCAGTGTGTGTGTGTTTAGGGAGACTGTGTTAGGTTCAGTGTGTGTGTGTGTTCAGGGAGACTGTGTTAGGTTCAGTGTGTGTGTGTGTTCAGGGAGAATGTGTTAGGTTCAGTGTGTGTGTGTTCAGGGAGACTGTGTTAGGTTCTGTGTGTGTTCAGGGAGACTGTGTTAGGTTCTGTGTGTGTTCAGGGAGACTGTGTTAGGTTCAGTGTGTGTCTGTGTTCAGGGAGACTGTGTTAGGTTCAGTGTGTGTTCAGGGAGACTGTGTTAGGTTCAGTGTGTGTGTGTTCAGGGAGCTGTTAGGTTCAGTGTGCGTGTGTTCAGGGAGACTTTGTTAGGTTCAGTGTGTGTGTGTGTGTGTGTGTGTGTTCAGGGAGACTGTGTTAGGTTCAGTGTGTGTGTGTGTTCAGGGAGCCTGTGTTAGGTTCAGTGTGTGTTCCGGGAGACTGTGTTAGGTTCAGTGTGTGTGTGTGTTCAGGGAGACTGTGTTAGGTTCAGTGTGTGTGTGTGTGTTCAGGAGACTGTGTTAGGTTCAGTGTGTGTGTGTGTGTTCAGGAGACTGTGTTAGGTTCAGTGTGTGTGTGTGTTCAGGGAGACTGTGTTAGGTTCAGTGTGTGTGTGTGTTCAGGGAGACTGTGTTAGGTTCTGTGTGTGTTCAGGGAGACTGTGTTAGGTTCAGTGTGTGTTCAGGGAGACTGTGTTAGGTTCAGTATGTGTGTGTGTTCAGGGAGACTGTGTTAGGTTCAGTGTGTGTGTGTGTGTGTTCAGGGAGACTGTGTTAGGTTCAGTGTGTGTGTGTGTTCAGGGAGACTGTTAGGTTCAGTGTGTGTTCAGGGAGACTGTGTTAGGTTCAGTGTGTGTGTGTGTGTTCAGGGAGACTGTGTTAGGTGTGTGTGTGTGTTCAGGGAGACTGGGTTAGGTTCAGTGTGTGTGTGTGTTCAGGGAGCCTGTGTTAGGTTCAGTGTGTGTGTGTGTGTGTGTGTTCAGGGAGACTGTGTTAGGTTCAGTGTGTGTGCGTGTTCAGGGAGACTTAGGTTCAGTGTGTGTGTGTGTTCAGGGAGACTGTGTTAGGTTCAGTGTGTGTGTGTGTTCAGGGAGACTGTGTTAGGTTCCATGTGTGTCTGTGTTCAGGGAGCCTGTGTTAGGTTCAGTGTGTGTTCAGGGAGACTGTGTTAGGTTCAGTGTGTGTGTGTGTTCAGGGAGGCTGTGTTAGGTTCAGTGTGTGTGTGTGTGTGTTCAGGGAGACTGTGTTAGGTTCAGTGTGTGTGTGTGTGTGTTCAGGGAGACTGTGTTAGGTTCAGTGTGTGTGTGTGTGTTTAGGAGACTGTGTAGGTTCCAGTGTGTGTGTGTTCAGGGAGACTGTGTTAGGTTCAGTGTGTGTGTGTTTCAGGAGACTGTGTAGGTTCAGTGTGTGTGTGTCAGGAGACTGTGTTAGGTTCAGTGTGTGTGTGTGTTCAGGGAGACTGTGTTAGGTTCAGTGTGTGTGTGTGTTCAGGGAGACTGTGTTAGGTTCAGTGTGTGTGTGTTCAGGAGACTGTGTTGGGTTCAGTGTGTGTGTGTTCAGGAGACTGTGTTAGGTTCAGTGTGTGTGTGTGTTCAGGGAGACTGTGTTAGGTTCAGTGTGTGTGTGTGTGTGTTCCAGGGAGACTGTGTTAGGTTCTGTGTGTGTTCAGGAGACTGTGTGTGTGTGTGTGTGTTCAGGAGACTGTGTTGGGTTCAGTGTGTGTGTGTGTGTTCAGGGAGACTGTGTTAGTGTGTGTGTGTGTGTGTGTTCAGGAGACTGTGTTAGGTTCAGTGTGTGTGTGTGTGTTCAGGAGACTGTGTTAGGTTCAGTGTGTGTGTGTGTGTCAGGGAGAGGAGACTGTGTTAGGTTCAGTGTGTGTGTGTTTCAGGGAGACTGTGTTAGGTTCAGTGTGTGTGTGTGTGTTGTTCAGGAGACTGTGTTAGGTTCAGTGTGTGTGTGTGTCAGGGAGACTGTGTTAGGTTCAGTGTGTGTGTGTGTGTTCAGGAGACTGTGTTAGGTTCAGTGTGTGTGTGTGTGTGTGTGTGTTCAGGGAGACTGTGTTAGGTTCAGTGTGTGTGTGTGTTCAGGGAGACTGTGTTAGGTTCAGTGTGTGTGTGTTTTCAGGGAGACTGTGTTAGGTTCAGTGTGTGTGTGTGTGTGTTCAGGGAGACTGTGTTAGGTTCAGTGTGTGTGTGTGTTCAGGGAGACTGTGTTAGGTTCAGTGTGTGTGTGTGTGTGTGTGTGTGTGTTCAGGAGACTGTGTTAGGTTCAGTGTGTGTGTGTGTTCAGGGAGACTGTGTTAGGTTCAGTGTGTGTGTGTTCAGGAGACTGTGTTAGGTTCAGTGTGTGTGTGTGTTCAGGGAGACTGTGTTAGGTTCAGTGTGTGTGTGTGTTCAGGGAGACTGTGTTAGGTTCAGTGTGTGTGTGTGTTCAGGGAGACTGTGTTAGGTTCAGTGTGTGTGTGTTCAGGGAGACTGTGTTAGGTTCAGTGTGTGTGTGTGTTCAGGGAGACTGTGTTAGGTTCAGTGTGTGTGTGTGTGTGTGTTCAGGAGAGACTGTGTAGGTTCAGTGTGTGTGTGTGTGTGTTCAGGAGACTGTGTTAGGTTCAGTGTGTGTGTGTGTTCAGGAGACTGTGTTAGGTTCAGTGTGTGTGTGTGTGTGTGTGTGTGTTCAGGAGACTGTGTAGGTTCAGTGTGTGTGTGTGTGTTCAGGAGACTGTGTTAGGTTCAGTGTGTGTGTGTGTTCAGGGAGACTGTGTTAGGTTCAGTGTGTGTGTGTGTGTGTTCAGGGAGACTGTGTTAGGTTCAGTGTGTGTGTGTTCAGGGAGACTGTGTTAGGTTCAGTGTGTGTGTGTGTTCAGGGAGACTGTGTTAGGTTCAGTGTGTGTGTGTGTTCAGGGAGACTGTGTTAGGTTCAGTGTGTGTGTGTGTGTTCAGGGAGACTGTGTTAGGTTCAGTGTGTGTGTTCAGGGAGACTGTGTTAGGTTCAGTGTGTGTGTGTGTGTCAGTGTGTGTGTGTGTGTGTGTGTGTTCAGGGAGACTGTGTTAGGTTCAGTGTGTGTGTGTTCAGGAGACTGTCAGGAGACTGTGTTAGGTTCAGTGTGTGTGTGTGTGTGTGTTCAGGAGACTGTGTTAGGTTCAGTGTGTGTGTTCAGGGAGACTGTGTTAGGTTCAGTGTGTGTGTGTTCAGGGAGACTGTGTTAGGTTCAGTGTGTGTGTGTTCAGGGAGACTGTGTTAGGTTCAGTGTGTGTGTGTGTTCAGGGAGACTGTGTTAGGTTCAGTGTGTGTGTGTGTGTGTTGTGTGTGTGTGTGTTCAGGAGACTGTGTGTGTGTGTGTGTGTGTGTGTGTGTGTTCAGGGAGACTGTGTTAGGTTCAGTGTGTGTGTGTTCAGGAGACTGTGTTAGGTTCAGTGTGTGTGTGTGTTCAGGAGACTGTGTTAGGTTCAGTGTGTGTGTGTGTGTTCAGGAGACTGTGTTAGGTTCAGTGTGTGTGTGTGTTCAGGGAGACTGTGTTAGGTTCAGTGTGTGTGTGTTCAGGGAGACTGTGTTAGGAGTTCAGTGTGTGTGTGTGTGTTCAGGAGACTGTGTTAGGTTCAGTGTGTGTGTGTGTTCAGGAGACTGTGTTAGGTTCAGTGTGTGTGTGTGTTCAGGGAGACTGTGTTAGGTTCAGTGTGTGTGTGTGTTCAGGGAGACTGTGTTAGGGTGTGTGTGTGTGTGTGTTCAGGGAGACTGTGTTAGGTTCAGTGTGTGTTCAGGGAGACTGTGTTGGTTCAGTGTGTGTGTGTGTGTCAGGGAGACTGTGTGTTCAGGAGACTGTAGGTTCAGTGTGTGTGTGTGTGTGTTCAGGAGACTGTGTTAGGTTCAGTGTGTGTGTGTGTGTGTTCAGGGAGACTGTGTTAGGTTCAGTGTGTGTGTGTTCAGGAGACTGTGTTAGCTCAGTGTGTGTGTGTGTGTGTTCAGGGAGACTGTGTTAGGTTCAGTGTGTGTGTGTGTTCAGGAGACTGTGTTGGAGTTCAGTGTGTGTGTGTGTTCAGGGAGACTTAGGTTCCCAGTGTGTGTGTGTTCAGGGAGACTGTGTTAGGTTCAGTGTGTGTGTGTGTTCAGGGAGACTGTGTTAGGTTCAGTGTGTGTGTGTGTTCAGGGAGACTGTGTTAGGTTCAGTGTGTGTGTGTGTGTGTGTGTGTGTTCAGGGAGACTGTGTTAGGTTCAGTGTGTGTGTGTTCAGGGAGACTGTGTTAGGTTCAGTGTGTGTGTGTTCAGGGAGACTGTGTTAGGTTCAGTGTGTGTGTGTGTGTTCAGGAGACTGTGTTAGGTTCAGTGTGTGTGTGTTCAGGGAGACTGTGTTAGGTTCAGTGTGTGTGTGTGTGTTCAGGAGACTGTGTTAGGTTCAGTGTGTGTGTGTGTGTTCAGGGAGACTGTGTTAGGTTCAGTGTGTGTGTGTGTGTGTCAGGAGACTGTGTTAGGACTTCAGTGTGTGTGTGTGTTCAGTGTGTGTGTGTGTTCAGGGAGACTGTGTTAGGTTCAGTGTGTGTGTGTTCAGGAGACTGTGTTAGGTTCAGTGTGTGTGTGTGTTCAGGGAGACTGTGTTAGGTTCAGTGTGTGTGTGTGTTCAGGAGACTGTGTTAGGTTCAGTGTGTGTGTGTGTGTTCAGGAGACTGTGTTAGGTTCAGTGTGTGTGTGTGTGTGTGTGTTTCAGGAGACTGTGTTAGGTTCAGTGTGTGTGTGTGTGTGTGTGTTCAGGGAGACTGTGTTAGGTTCAGTGTGTGTGTGTGTGTTCAGGAGACTGTGTTAGGTTCAGTGTGTGTGTGTGTGTGTGTGTGTGTGTGTGTTCAGGAGACTGTGTTAGGTTCAGTGTGTGTGTGTGTGTTCAGGAGACTGTGTTAGGTTCCAGTGTGTGTGTGTGTGTTCAGGAGACTGTGTTAGGAGTTCAGTGTGTGTGTGTGTGTGTGTGTGTGTGTTCAGGAGACTATGTTAGGTTCAGTGTGTGTGTGTGTTCAGGGAGACTGTGTTAGGTTCAGTGTGTGTGTGTGTTCAGGGAGACTGTGTTAGGTTCAGTGTGTGTGTGTGTGTTCAGGGAGACTGTGTTAGGTTCAGTGTGTGTGTGTGTTCAGGGAGACTGTGTGTTCAGTGTGTGTGTGTGTGTGTGTGTGTGTGTGTTCAGGGAGACTGTGTTAGGTTCAGTGTGTGTGTGTTCAGGAGACTGTGTTAGGTTCATGTGTGTGTGTGTGTTCAGGGAGACTGTGTTAGGTTCAGTGTGTGTGTGTGTTCAGGAGACTGTGTTAGGTTCAGTTGTGTGTGTGTGTGTTCAGGAGACTGTTAGGTTCAGTGTGTGTGTTCAGGAGACTGTGTTAGGTTCAGTGTGTGTGTGTGTTCAGGGAGACTGTGTTAGGTTCAGTGTGTGTGTGTGTTCAGGAGACTGTGTTAGGTTCAGTGTGTGTGTGTGTGTGTGTGTGTGTGTTCAGGAGACTGTGTTAGGTTCAGTGTGTGTGTGTGTGTGTGTGTTCAGGAGACTGTGTTAGGTTCAGTGTGTGTGTTCAGGGAGACTGTGTTAGGTTCAGTGTGTGTGCATGTTCAGGGAGACTGTGTTAGGTTCAGTGTGTGTGTGTGTTCAGGAGACTGTGTTAGTGTGTGTGTGTGTTCAGGGAGACTGTGTTAGGGTTCAGTGTGTGTGTGTTCAGGGAGACTGTGTTAGGTTCAGTGTGTGTGTGTTCAGGAGACTGTGTTAGGTTCAGTGTGTGTGTGTGTTCAGGGAGACTGTGTTAGGTTCAGTGTGTGTGTGTGTGTTCAGGGAGACTGTGTTAGGTTCAGTGTGTGTGTGTGTTCAGGAGACTGTGTTGGAGTTCAGTGTGTGTGTGTGTGTGTGTTCAGGAGACTGTGTTAGGTTCAGTGTGTGTGTGTTCAGGGAGACTGTGTTAGGTTCAGTGTGTGTGTGTGTGTGTGTTCAGGGAGACTGTGTTAGGTTCAGTGTGTGTGTGTGTTCAGGGAGACTTAGGTTCAGTGTGTGTGTGTGTTCAGGAGACTGTTAGGTTCAGTGTGTGTGTGTTGTGTTCAGGAGACTGTGTAGGTTCAGTGTGTGTTCAGGAGACTGTGTTAGGTTCAGTGTGTGTGTGTGTTCAGGAGACTGTGTTAGGTTCAGTGTGTGTGTGTGTGTGTGTGTGTGTGTGTTTAGGGAGACTGTGTTAGGTTCAGTGTGTGTGTGTGTTCAGGGAGACTGTGTTAGGTTCAGTGTGTGTGTGTGTTCAGGGAGACTGTGTTAGGTTCAGTGTGTGTGTGTTCAGGGAGACTGTTAGGTTCAGTGTGTGTGTGTGTGTGTGTTCAGGGAGACTGTTAGGTTCAGTGTGTGTGTGTGTTCAGGGAGACTGTGTTAGGTTCAGTGTGTGTGTGTTCAGGGAGACTGTGTTAGGTTCAGTGTGTGTGTGTGTGTTCAGGGAGACTGTGTTAGGTTCAGTGTGTGTGTGTGTGTGTGTGTGTGTGTGTGTGTGTGTGTGTGTGTGTGTTCAGGGAGACTGTGTTAGGTTCAGTGTGTGTGTGTGTTCAGGGAGACTGTGTTAGGTTCAGTGTGTGTGTGTTCAGGAGACTGTGTTCAGTGTGTGTGTGTTCAGTGTGTGTGTGTGTGTGTTCAGGAGACTGTGTTAGGTTCAGTGTGTGTGTGTGTTCAGGGAGACTGTGTTAGTGTGTGTGTTCAGTGTGTGTGTGTGTGTTCAGGGAGACTGTGTTAGGTTGTGTGTTCAGTGTGTGTGTGTGTGTGTGTGTTCAGGAGACTGTGTTAGGTTCAGTGTGTGTGTGTGTGTGTGTTCAGGAGACTGTGTTAGGTTCAGTGTGTGTGTGTGTGTTCAGGAGACTGTGTTAGGTTCAGTGTGTGTGTGTGTTCAGGTGTGTTCTGTGTTAGGTTCCAGTGTGTGTCTGTGTTCAGGAGACTGTGTTAGTTCAGTGTGTGTTCAGGAGACTGTGTTAGGTTCAGTGTGTGTGTGTGTTCAGGAGACTGTGTTAGGTTCAGTGTGTGTGTGTGTGTGTTCAGGGAGACTGTGTTAGGTTCAGTGTGTGTGTGTGTGTGTTCAGGGAGACTGTGTTAGGTTCAGTGTGTGTGTGTGTGTGTGTGTGTGTGTGTTTAGGGAGACTGTGTTAGGTTCAGTGTGTGTGTGTGTTCAGGAGACTGTGTTAGGTTCAGTGTGTGTGTGTGTTCAGGAGACTGTGTTAGGTTCAGTGTGTGTGTGTGTGTTCAGGGAGACTGTGTTAGGTTCAGTGTGTGTGTGTGTGTGTGTGTGTGTGTTCAGGAGACTGTGTTAGGTTCAGTGTGTGTGTGTTTAGGGAGACTGTGTTAGGTTCAGTGTGTGTGTGTTCAGGGAGACTGTGTTAGGCTCAGTGTGTGTGTGTGTGTTCAGGGAGACTTTGTTAGGTTCAGTGTGTGTGTGTGTTCAGGAGACTGTGTTAGGTTCAGTGTGTGTGTGTTCAGAGACTGTGTTAGGTTCAGTGTGTGTGTGTGTGTTCAGGAGACTGTGTTAGGTTCAGTGTGTGTGTGTGTGTGTGTGTGTGTGTGTGTGTGTGTGTGTGTGTGTGTTCAGGAGACTGTGTTAGGTTCAGTGTGTGTGTGTTCAGGAGACTGTGTTAGGTTCAGTGTGTGTGTGTGTTCAGGAGACTGTGTTGGGGTTCAGTGTGTGTGTGTGTTCAGGAGACTGTGTTAGGTTCAGTGTGTGTGTGTGTGTTCAGGAGACTGTGTTAGGTTCAGTGTGTGTGTGTGTGTTCAGGAGACTGTGTTAGGTTCAGTGTGTGTGTGTGTTCAGGAGACTGTGTGTGGCCCAGTGTGTGTGTGTGTGTTCAGGGAGACTGTGTTAGGTTCAGTGTGTGTGTGTGTGTGTGTTCAGGGAGACTGTGTTAGGTTCAGTTGTGTGTGTGTGTTCAGGGAGACTGTGTTAGGTTCAGTGTGTGTGTGTGTTCAGGAGACTGTGTTAGGTTCAGTGTGTGTCTGTGTTCAGGAGACTGTGTTAGGTTCAGTGTGTGTGTGTGTTCAGGAGACTGTGTTAGGTTCAGTGTGTGTGTGTGTTCAGGAGACTGTGTTAGGTTCAGTGTGTGTGTGTGTGTGTTCAGGAGACTGTGTTAGGTTCAGTGTGTGTGTGTGTGTTCAGGGAGACTGTGTTAGGTTCAGTGTGTGTGTGTGTGTGTGTGTGTGTGTTTAGGAGACTGTGTTAGGTTCAGTGTGTGTGTGTGTTCAGGAGACTGTGTTAGGTTCAGTGTGTGTGTGTTCAGGGAGACTGTGGTTAGGTTCAGTGTGTGTGTGTGTTCAGGGAGACTGTGTTAGGTTCAGTGTGTGTGTGTGTGTGTGTTCAGGAGACTGTTAGGTTCAGTGTGTGTGTTTAGGAGACTGTGTTAGGTTCAGTGTGTGTGTGTGTTCAGGAGACTGTGTTAGGTTCTGTGTGTGTGTTCAGGAGACTGTGTTAGGTTCAGTGTGTGTGTGTTCAGGGAGACTGTTAGGTTCAGTGTGTGTGTGTGTTAGGGAGACTGTGTTAGGTTCAGTGTGTGTGTGTGTTCAGGGAGACTGTGTTAGGTTCAGTGTGTGTGTGTGTGTGTCAGGGAGACTGTGTTAGGTTCAGTGTCTGTGTGTGTTCAGGGAGACTGTGTTAGGTTCAGTGTGTGTGTGTTCAGGGAGACTGTTAGGTTCAGTGTGTGTGTGTTTAGGGAGACTGTGTTAGGTTCAGTGTGTGTGTGTGTTCAGGGAGAATGTGTTAGGTTCAGTGTGTGTGTGTGTGTGTTCAGGGAGACTGTGTTAGGTTCAGTGTGTGTGTGTGTTCAGGAGACTGTGTTAGGTTCTGTGTGTGTGTCAGGGAGACTGTGTTAGGTTCAGTGTGTGTGTGTGTTCAGGGAGACTGTGTTAGGTGTGTGTGTGTGTTCAGGGAGACTGTGTTAGGTTCTGTGTGTGTTCAGGGAGACTGTGTTAGGTTCAGTGTGTGTGTGTGTTCAGGGAGGCTGTGTTAGGTTCAGTGTGTGTGTGTGTGTGTGTTCAGGGAGACTGTGTTAGGTTCAGTGTGTGTGTGTGTTCAGGGAGACTGTGTTAGGTTCTGTGTGTGTTCAGGGAGACTGTGTTAGGTTCAGTGTGTGTGTGTGTGTGTGTGTGTTCAGGGAGACTGTGTTAGGTGTGTGTGTGTGTTCAGGGAGACTGTGTTAGGTTCAGTGTGTGTGTGTGTTCAGGGAGACTGTGTTAGGTTCAGTGTGTGTGTGTGTGTGTGTGTGTGTGTGTGTGTGTTCAGGGAGACTGTGTTAGGTTCAGTGTGTGTGCGTGTTCAGGGAGCCTGTGTTAGGTTCAGTGTGTGTGCGTGTTCAGGGAGACTTAGGTTCAGTGTGTGTGTGTGTTCAGGGAGACTGTGTTAGGTTCAGTGTGTGTGTGTGTTCAGGGAGACTGTGTTAGGTTCAGTGTGTGTCTGTGTTCAGGGAGCCTGTGTTAGGTTCAGTGTGTGTTCAGGGAGACTGTGTTAGGTTCAGTGTGTGTGTGTGTTCAGGGAGGCTGTGTT
This sequence comes from Brachymystax lenok tsinlingensis, assembly GCA_030435695.1. Classification (NCBI taxonomy): domain Eukaryota; kingdom Metazoa; phylum Chordata; class Actinopteri; order Salmoniformes; family Salmonidae; genus Brachymystax; species Brachymystax lenok. The sequence goes on from CM059814.1 coordinate 69,490,744, forward strand.
AGGTTCAGTGTGTGTGTGTGTGTGTGTGTGTGTTCAGGGAGACTGTGTTAGGTTCAGTGTGTGTGTGTGTTCAGGGAGACTGTGTTAGGTTCAGTGTGTGTTCAGGGAGACTGTGTTAGGTTCAGTGTGTGTATGTGTTCAGGGAGACTGTGTTAGGTTCAGTGTGTGTTCAGGGAGACTGTGTTAGGTTCAGTGTGTGTGTGTGTGTGTGTGTGTGTGCTCAGGGAGATTGTGTTAGGTTCAGTGTGTGTGTGTGTGTTCAGGGAGGCTGTGTTAGGTTTAGTGTGTGTGTGTGTTCAGGGAGACTGTGTTAGGTTCAGTGTGTGTTCAGGGAGACTGTGTTAGGTTCTGTGTGTGTGTGTGTGTTCAGGGAGACTGTGTTAGGTTCAGTGTGTGTGTGTGTTCAGGGAGACTGTTAGGTTCAGTGTGTGTGTGTTCAGGGAGACTGTGTTAGGTTCAGTGTGTGTGTGTGTTCAGGGAGACTGTGTTAGGTTCAGTGTGTGTGTGTGTTCAGGGAGACTGTGTTAGGTTCAATGTGTGTGTGTGTTCAGGGAGACTGTTAGGTTCAGTGTGTGTTCAGGGAGCTGTTAGTTTCAGTGTGTGTGTGTTCAGGGAGACTGTGTTAGGTTCAGTGTGTTTTAGGTTCAGTGTGTGTGTGTGTTCAGGGAGACTGTGTTAGGTTCTGTGTGTGTGTGTGTGTGTGTGTGTTCAGGGAGATTGTGTTAGGTTCAGTGTGTGTGTGTGTGTGTTCAGGGAGACTGTGTTAGGTTCAGTGTGTGTTCAGGGAGACTGTGTTAGGTTCAATGTGTGTGTGTGTTCAGGGAGACTGTGTTAGGTTCAGTGTGTGTGTGTTCAGGGAGACTGTTAGGTTCAGTGTGTGTTCAGGGAGACTGTGTTAGGTTTAGTGTGTGTGTGTGTTCAGGGAGACTGTGTTAGGTTCAGTGTGTGTTCAGGGAGACTGTGTTAGGTTCAGTGTGTGTGTGTGTGTTCAGGGAGACTGTGTTAGGTTCAGTGTGTGTGTGTGTGTTCAGGGAGACTGTGTTAGGTTCAGTGTGTGTGTGTGTGTGTGTGTGTTCAGGGAGACTGTGTTAGGTTCAGTGTGTGTGTGTGTGTTCAGGGAGACTGTGTTAGGTTCAGTGTGTGTGTGTTCAGGGAGACTGTGTTAGGTTCAGTGTGTGTGTGTGTGTTCAGGGAGACTGTATTAGGTTCAGTGTGTGTGTGTGTTCAGGGAGCCTGTGTTAGGTTCAGTGTGTGTGTGTGTGTGTGTGTGTTCAGGGAGACTGTGTTAGGTTCAGTGTGTGTGTGTTCAGGGAGACTGTGTTAGGTTCAGTGTGTGTGTGTGTGTGTTCAGGGAGACTGTGTTAGGTTCAGTGCATGTGTGTGTTCAGGGAGACTGTGTTAGGTTCAGTGCATGTGTGTGTTCAGGGAGACTGTTAGGTTCAGTGTGTGTGTGTTCAGGGAGATTGTGTTAGGTTCAGTGCATGTGTGTGTTCAGGGAGACTGTGTTAGGTTCAGTGTGTGTGCGTATTCAGGGAGACTGTGTTAGGTTCAGTGTGTGTGTGTGTGTGTGTGTGTGTGTTCAGGGAGACTGTGTTAGGTTCAGTGTGTGTGTGTGTGTGTGTTCAGGGAGACTGTGTTAGGTTCAGTGTGTGTGTTCAGGGAGACTGTGTTAGGTTCAGTGTGTGTGCATGTTCAGGGAGACTGTGTTAGGTTCAGTGTGTGTGTGTGTGTGTGTGTGTGTGTTCAGGGAGACTGTGTTAGGTTCAGTGTGTGTGTGTTTAGGGAGACTGTGTTAGGTTCAGTGTGTGTGTGTGTTCAGGGAGACTGTGTTAGGCTCAGTGTGTGTGTGTGTGTTCAGGGAGACTGTTAGGTTCAGTGTGTGTGTGTGTTCAGGGAGACTGTGTTAGGTTCAGTGTGTGTGTGTGTGTGTGTGTGTGTGTGTGTGTTCAGGGAGACTGTGTTAGGTTCAGTGTGTGTGTGTGTTCAGGGAGACTGTGTTAGGTTCAGTGTGTGTGTGTGTTTAGGGAGACTGTGTTGGGGTTCAGTGTGTGTGTGTGTGTGTGTTCAGGGAGACTGTGTTAGGTTCAGTGTGTGTGTGTGTTCAGGGAGACTGTGTTAGGTTCAGTGTGTGTGTGCGTGTTCAGGGAGACTGTTAGGTTCAGTGTGTGTGTGTTCAGGGAGACTGTGTTAGGTTCAGTGCATGTGTGTGTTCAGGGAGACTGTGTTAGGTTCAGTGTGTGTGCGTATTCAGGGAGACTGTGTTAGGTTCAGTGTGTGTGTGTGTGTGTGTGTGTGTGTGTGTGTGTTCAGGGAGACTGTGTTAGGTTCAGTGTGTGTGTGTGTGTGTGTTCAGGGAGACTGTGTTAGGTTCAGTGTGTGTGTTCAGGGAGACTGTGTTAGGTTCAGTGTGTGTGCATGTTCAGGGAGACTGTGTTAGGTTCAGTGTGTGTGTGTGTGTGTGTGTGTGTGTTCAGGGAGACTGTGTTAGGTTCAGTGTGTGTGTGTTTAGGGAGACTGTGTTAGGTTCAGTGTGTGTGTGTTCAGGGAGACTGTGTTAGGCTCAGTGTGTGTGTGTGTGTTCAGGGAGACTGTGTTAGGTTCAGTGTGTGTGTGTGTTCAGGGAGACTGTTAGGTTCAGTGTGTGTGCGTGTTCAGGGAGACTGTGTTAGGTTCAGTGTGTGTGTGTGTGTTCAGGGAGACTGTGTTAGGTTCAGTGTGTGTGTGTGTGTGTGTGTGTGTTCAGGGAGACTGTTAGGTTCAGTGTGTGTGTGTTTAGGGAGACTGTGTTAGGTTCAGTGTGTGTGTGTTCAGGGAGACTGTGTTAGGCTCAGTGTGTGTGTGTGTGTTCAGGGAGACTTTGTTAGGTTCAGTGTGTGTGTGTGTTCAGGGAGACTGTTAGGTTCAGTGTGTGTGCGTGTTCAGGGAGACTGTGTTAGGTTCAGTGTGTGTGTGTGTGTTCAGGGAGACTGTGTTAGGTTCAGTGTGTGTGTGTGTGTGTGTGTGTGTGTGTGTGTGTGTGTGTGTGTGTGTGTGTGTGTGTGTGTGTGTGTGTGTGTGTGTGTGTGTGTGTTCAGGGAGACTGTGTTAGGTTCAGTGTGTGTGTGTTCAGGGAGACTGTGTTAGGTTCAGTGTGTGTGTGTGTTCAGGGAGACTGTGTTGGGGTTCAGTGTGTGTGTGTGTGTTCAGGAAGACTGTGTTAGGTTCAGTGTGTGTGTGTGTGTTCAGGGAGACTGTGTTAGGTTCAGTGTGTGTGTGCGTGTTCAGGGAGAATGTGTTAGGTTCAGTGTGTGTGTTGAATGATGATTGTCTTAATTCACAGAACCCCAGACAAAGCCGATAGCCAATGAGATCCCAGCCTTGACTTTAAAGCCCCTCCCCCTTAGTCACACACATTCCAGACCGCCAACCAACACCCAGTCCACAGTGATGTCATCGACCATGATGTCATAATAGGGTTCCGTTCTCCCTTTGATGAACACACACACACAGCCAAATAGATGCTTTGGAACAGACTCCACTGTGACACTAACATCTACCCAAATGAAGTTAGAGAGATGGAGAGAGAGAGGGAGATAGAGAGAAAGTGAGATGAGATAGGCCTGCTTGCAAATCAGGGAAACAACTGTGAAACAAATGCCTCTTCTCAAATATGGACCTGACACACACACACACAGGCGATTTCCCATGATCTAATATGTGGGGCGGCATGACGACATGAGGTTAGAACTCTGGGCAGGAACTCATGGAATGAAGAGCAATGTGGCCAGGACAGATCTAGACATACTAGAACAGATTTAATGTGTGTCTGTAATGCCCTTCTATGTACTAGTGCACTGCTTTAGGCCAATCCTATATGGATTAGTGGGCCACTCCAGATTTAGTGCTAGAAACACATTGAATCTGGACATACAACAGACCCCTCTCAGATCGATCCCAAAAGACACCCAATTCACAATAGTTCACTATTTTAGCCTCTGACATAGTGGAAGACTATGTGATTCACTACAAGTGGTCCCATTCATAAGCAGATGTCCCACTCACATACCAACATACATACCAACATACATACCCATGCATCCGCACACCTACACACACACAAGCACACGCACGCGTACACACACGAATACACAAGTACACACACGTACACACTAGAAATAGTTCAGGCGTCAGGGTGTGATGTCCTGACCAGCTGCTCTGACAGAGAGAAAGAGGGCTTGTCTGTTCTTGTCAGGGTACGGATGACTCCTTTGAACTCCCACAATTCCAGCAGTAGATCAATAGGAGGGAGGTATCTCTGCACACACAGCTCTTAATATGTCTTCTATGATGTCAAATGTCAATGCTTTCCACTCATCAAAGAGCTACAGGGACAGGGGGTAAGTGATTAGAGAGAGAGGGGGTGAGAGAGAGGAGAGGGGGTGAGAGAGAAGGAGAGGGGGTGAGGGAGAGGGGCAAACAAACATGCAAATATCCCCAAGATAAGCCTGAATTCTGTCCGCACTGCAACTGGCGGAGCGCGAGAGGAATGCGACAATATTTACTCAATGCAAGCAGGTGACCTTTGTTCAATGTCAAAGTTCCTATGTCATTTTATCTACCCAAAATAGTATGAACGGCATTTTGGTCTTCAGAACTCTTCAAACTGCACCAGGTATGTAGCTTTACAGAGTCTAAATAGGCTACTAGAGATACATTAACATGATTTATTTCTCTTGCGTTTTTCTTTTCACTAATGAAGTGCATTGGAATGTTTTCGAACATAAATTGCCAAGACTGATTCTGCATGTTCAAAGCTGTGATTCGTAATGTTCTTCTGTTGAGTTATGGCACAGGGCTACAAACAATATAGTTTTATTGTTCTGTTTATTTGAGACCATGCGCAATGAAAACATACATCTCAGAGGCTGAATCTGATACATTGTACCAGATAACAAACAGGTCATTTTGGTCCCCATGCAGTCCCTGGGCAGGTGTACAATAACACATTCATCATACAGTGCAGTACACTAGGCGTTCTATGTAATACAAGGTTTCATATCCTCTTTATTTCTAGACCAGGGCTGGCCAACCCTCCTACAGGATTACCCACATTGGGCCTGTTACAAAATCATCCACCTGGAGACCGCTGCAGGCTTTTGCTCCTGCCCTGCACTAAGACGAGCCCCACACGCCAACAGGTATGCTCCTACAAAGCCTGTCTCACCTCTGCCATCAATTTGACAGGTTGATTTCTAGAGAGAGATTGAGCTGTATGGGGATAGATCCATGGATCAGGTGGTGCAGAGGCGAGAGCCCTACTCCCTGCAACATTAAGTCCCAGGCCTTGGCTGGGGACAGAAGGAAGTCTAGTTCTAGGCCTTGATTCAACAATGATTGAAATTAAAAAGTAATTACCGATTGAGCCGATATATGCATATACATTTCAATCGCGCTAAACAGTGGATCTGTAGCACCACGGGTTGAATCTAGGCCCTACTCTCAGATACACACAGCACCATACTACAGTAGAAGTGGGTATGCGTGGTATAGAAGGTATTACGGTAGAAATGGGCGGGTTTTAGCCTCCATGTGTCGCCGCAGGGTTTGATTGACAGCTTGGATTGTCCCAGAGAGCGCGCTGCGCGGGCAGAGTCTAGGCACGGGGATCCAACAACCAACCCTGGAGAAAAAATAACACACAGCAGCGAACGTCTGTTTCAAGATTATTTTATTGCAGTGAGGTGAGTTCTATTCTACACTTTTATGTTGTTCTGTTACATGTTAAAACTACTTATTAGAATAGGACATCGTCTTAAACTGGGAGTTAAGAAGTTTTGGGGGATTGTGTGAGTGCTTGCTTATGGAGCTGTGACGCCGGCAGACTGTCTCCGTGAGCTGGAGAGAGGAGAGGAAAAGGGAAAACTGGCTGAGGGGGAATCGAAACTTTTAGGAATTTTTTTTACTTCTTGTCCGAAACTACGTGGGAAAAAACGTGGCCATTAAAGTTGGGTTTTTTATATCGCAGTTATATGGGAATGTGATATCGTTTGGAGGATTTTGTTTGCGTTGTGGGCCATTTCTGCTGTTTTGCGAAATAATGTTTTTTTTCGTCTTCGCAGAGACTGACGTTGAAGAAGTGAGTGCGCAACAGGCTAAAACTCTCTCTCCCCTTCTCCTCTGTTCTTTACATAACAATCTACAGGCCCAGCGGTCTCTGTTTAAAAACACGGTTTTAATTGATCAAAGCGAAGTATGTCTGTTTTACTTCAAGAAAAAAATAACTTGGATTGCAAGATGCTGATATGACGATTTGGCAGGGGTTATGGAATAGTGTGAATGGAGGGACACAATGTAGCTCTTTATTGCATGAAGGATATTACCGATGGTGAACTGCTATTGTATACGATCACAATGGCACTTTTCCTAGACTGTGTAGTTTGTAGCGGATTGAAGAGAGGATACTGTGTCGGAAGAGGAGAGAGGTCTCTCAACTCCAGCCTAGCCTGGCATTCCAGTAAGCCTGCTGTCTGCTCTGTCTCTCACCGTCTCTCTCTCTCTCTGTCTGTCTGTCTCTCCTCTCTGCAGACGTGGAAGTCCAATGCAGTTATTTCATACACTTAATAATTTGGTTTCCAAACGACAGGCCTATTGTTGTCAGACTTTTTGAAATCAATGCTTCACTTTATTATTTAGAAAACGTTTTTCATTTTTCGCCGATGAGTTGATACCCTTATTTGAAAGGAAACTTAGTTTTAAGTAGGCTACAAGCTAACTTCATGTTAGGCTATTATGGGATATGCTTGTCATTATCCCTAGGGTGTTGTGTCACCGTTATATAGCCGGTATAACGCTGTTATGTCGTTCTGATAATACTGCTATTTCGTTGAGTTGCGAACGCTGGATCGAGAGGGTAAGTTGGAGAAAAATAGCATAAGTAACAAACACGCACACGCACACACACACACCATCGCACAGAAAATATGAGAAATCCGATCCGATCCCAAATAGATGACGTCAGATGACATTCCTTTGCTGTAAGGCTGATGTGGCCTTCTGTGTGCTGTGAGTGTGTTTTTATCCTGGAAAACGGATGTCTCAGACTCTTTCTCGGGAAAGATCCGTGTCTGTGCTTTGCAGTGGAATCTTCTACAGTTATAGATGAAGTTGTGAGGAGTTTTAGATCTTTGGAAGAACTCCTGTGTTTGTGGCCCATAATATCCTAATATGTCGCCTGCCTTTGTCAGCTATATAATTATAATGATTTAATCATTTCATTTTTGTGTTGAGGTATTGGCATATGGTTGTCAGGTGTTGTATCAACTGTTCTATCGGTGTGTGTGTGTCTGTGTGTCTGTGTGTGTGTCTGTGTGTGTGTCTGTGTGTGTGTCTGTGTGTGTCTGTGTGTGTGTCTGTGTGTGTGTGTCTGTGTGTGTATCTGTGTGTGTGTCTGTGTGTCTGTGTGTGTGTCTGTGTCTGTGTGTGTGTGTGTGTCTGTGTGTGTGTGTGTGTCTGTGTGTGTGTGTGTGTGTGTGTGTGTGTGTGTCTGTGTGTGTGTGTCTTGTGTGTGTGTGTGTGTGTGTGTGTGTCTGTGTGTGTGTCTGTGTGTGTGTGTCTGTGTGTGTGTCTGTGTGTCTGTGTGTGTGTCTGTGTGTCTGTGTGTGTGTCTGTGTGTGTCTGTGTGTGTCTGTGTGTGTGTCTGTGTGTGTGTGTGTCTGTGTGTGCAGCAGCCTATGATGTCACAAGGTGTTGCTTATCAGGAACATCATTACAATAACATAACAATAACAACAGTAACATTATAGGAATCCACCCTAGAATAACATCAGTAACAATAATAAAACTGTAACTTTGCTATTGCCATCATAACTAGAAGGTGACTGTCCTGGAGGTGATTTGGCGCTAGCATGGCTGGCTAGGGGTTTTCGTTCCTAAACTGGCTACAGGTGTGTGTGTGTTTGTGTGTGTGTGTGTGGGGGGGGACTACAGTCTTTAGGCCTGTCTCTGTCTGAGCCTTGCAGGCCACCATAGGACCGTGTGGGCGGTTTGGTCTGGTCAGCTGGCAGCAGCTTCCTGCTTCCTGTGGCTGAGACTTCTCATTGGTCACGCTGGGAGAAGCATTCTTTTCCACTGAGGTTATGTGGTTAGCATCTGGAATGGACAGGAGAGAGATGTCCTCAGAAAGGTCTGGAACCTAGAGATGCAACATATGGGTACTTCCTGAAACAGACTGAACAGGGTCCAAGTCTGACTTGGATGTATTTATTTAGTGGAAGAATTACACATTTTTCTCCAAATCTTAAATGAATTACACACACACACACACACACACACACACACACACACACACACACACACACACACACACACACACACACACAGGATAACTACCAGGGGGTAACCACCAAAGTACGACTTTCATTTATGTAAGTTAAATAAATATACCTTTTGGTTAAAGTGACATTTTAAAGGTTTACTTACCTAAGGTAGGGCTGTGCGATATGGCCAAAATATCATATCAATGGTATTTTTCAAATTTTTGACGGTATGACAGTATTTGACGGTATTTTATGTTTTTGATTAATAAAAGTTCTAAATTTGCTTTATGAGTAGTGCGTGATCCTAGGGTGGCAACACATATATTCTCAATTATTTCAATGGGTCTTTCACCATTGTTTTATACAGTTCAATTCAACTTCAACCTAAAATAATTTCCTGCATTTCCATCAATTTCTGAATTTCCTGAACTCATTTGCCACGATATGGGCAAAAATACTAGGCCTTATTTTTAACCGAATGTTGCAATTGCGATTTAGATTAAAACACTTGGGTGAACTTTTGGAATCATGGAAAAACAATGTTTATTCTAATTCTATAGTTAGAATATAAATAATAGTGGGCACTTTGAATACAGTGTTGTTTGACATGACAACGAATGAAAATGCCATGGAAGAGTTATTGTGACAGGGTAGGAACCAGAGTGATGTTCCGTGTTTCCAAGGGGACCCTATAATCTTTGGTTACATTAAATCTTTATTCATATAGCCAACATATTCATGCTTCGCCTATTCCTCTTTGATTTATAAGATACTGTTGCACAAACAACATGCTGATTTAGGCCTCCACCAGCACTGGTATCAGGCTGTATTAGCTAGCTACGTTTGCTCTGACTCAGTACTTTTATTAGCTAGTTAGCCAGCTAACTAGAGTTTAGCATTAGTGGTTAACACGATTTAGCTTAACTTCCTAAGAAAATACTAACTAGCTGTTTGCAGATGTGAGAAACACAAACTAATATTGTAATTATAGAACGCTTGTGGAATTATAATAAGTTCAAAGTGGAAACAACATCATTGTCATCAACATTGTTGCATGTGCTGCATTGACCATGCAGACTGAACGAAGGGGTCTCGTGGTCAAGCAACAACAAATGCACTCCTTGAGTGACAGCGGGTTGGACTAAGTCTGTGTGGAAAGCGGCGTGGAGAGAGAGAGCGGAGAGGGAGTAAACTATAAAAATAGACACTATAAAAATAGACATTACACACGGCGTATCACATTTAGCAAACCAAACATTCAAATACCGTTAAAGAAGATAAAGTAAAAACCCAAACTGGTCCCTGCATCAACACCGGTATATAGTAAAATACGGTATACCACCCAGCCGACTTTGTGTCAGGACTGTGTGTGTGTGTGTTCAGTGTGTGTGTTGAATGATAATTGTCTTGACATTCTCAGAACCCCAGACAAAGCTGATGGCCAATGATGTCCCAGCCTTGTGTGTGTATTAGTGAAAAGTTTACCTCCACTGCGCTGAGTGGTTCTCCTCCCTATTTTGTCTCCCTTGACCGAGCAACAGAGCAGTCACAGAAAGGTTCCATCTGATTCACAGACAGAGGCCTTCTCTTTATCTTCCTTCATTTCCTCCACACACACACACACACACACACACACACACACACACACACACACACACACACACACACACACACACACACACACACACACACACACACACACACACACACACACACACACACACACTGAAGCCTGGATGGTTGTTGAAGTATCCCAGCGCCTTATGTTTACTTGGCACAGTCCTGTAATATTTACCCTCCTCTTTCTCTTTCTCCTTTTCTTTCTATTTCTCCCTCTCTCTTTTCACCTCCCCTCCCCACTTCTCTCCTCCTCCTCCCCTCCCAACTCTCTCCTCCTCCCTCTTTTCCCCCCTATTTAACCCTCCCATCTCTCCTTTTCTCCTCTTTTTGATTTCCTGCATTGTTGACAGTTGATTTAGACAGAGATAAAATAAGTATTTCAACCCTCCCTCTCCCCCTCTCCTCTCCTTTCCTCCATCTTTCTCTTCTCCCCTGTGCCCTCCTCGGGGATGCAGGGCTCTATGTCTCTCTCAGACCATGAAGAGAACTCTACCGTATCCTATGGGTGGCACTGTAGACGTTGGGACTAGCTAGCAGTGTTAGCTTCTCCTAGCATTGCAGCTAACATCCTCCTGCATTATTGTAGGGATTTTCATTGCTGACAGTGTTAGCTTTCCCTAGCACAGCTACGTTATTAATATGTCACTCATGGCTAGCAACATTAGCTTCTCCTAGCCTAGCCGCCAACAGCGGAAGGTAAACGTGTGTTTGTCTCGTTGGTCTTAGGGAGTGAGCATGCCTACATTAGTACACACACACACACACACACACACACACACACACACACACACACACACACACACACACACACACACACACACACACACACACACATCTGTGACATAACTCACATTTTCGTGCCTGCATTAGCATGCTAGGCGTGTTAGCATGGCTATGGAAAGTTCCGTCTGCTCTTAATGGATGGTTTATGCAGGTGTGTGTTTCACGGATGTGTATGTGTGTGTGTGTGTGTGTCAGTATACGGTTAAATCTTCTTCAAAAGGAAACAGAATTGTTGCTAAATTGCTGCAGTAACTCGGTACATCGTTATAATGATAGAAACATTAGCACCAACCAGGCCATGGCCCCCTACTTACATACCTCTGTCATTTCCACCTCTCCTCTCTCTTCCCCCTTTTCTTTTTCTTTGCCCCTCCTTGCCCCCAAGCAGGACCCCCCACAAATCATCACACACACACACACATCTCCCCCAGCCTGGGGTCACAAGGTCAAATTCCTCCTCCTTAATCAGGCCTCAGGATTGGTGTGTGTAGCCTATACATAGGTGTGTGCGTGCCAGTTCCATTCCCACTTCACTGCAATGTCCTCTCCACTCTTTGGGACTAATTCCATATTATTCTAACGGATTAACTCTTGGCCCTTCCTTTGTCTCACATGCATGCACGCTCACACACACACACTAAGGGAGACCAGGCATTCTGAGGATATATTCCAACACACAGTGGAATGTGTATCCTGAGAGGAATGTGCATACTTTTCCACTGTGATCTCTCTCTCTCTCTTCCTCTCTCTCTCTCAGATTCAGTCTTTTACGATGACTAAATGTCACACTGTGCGATGTTGCCAAATTAAAATGTTGATATCAGCCTTGTTAGATTGTACAATTTGCTTCAGTTCTGTTGTCACATTCTGTCATTGGCTTGCGGCTACGTCAGCTATAGCGGTGTATTTGATCCGCGCATATTCGGAAAAACTTCAAGTATACATCTAGAAATCATTTTGACATATAGACTTTATATGTCCGAACTTCCCAAAAACAACATGGCTGCTGTGGTACAACGTTTATTTTGTGTATTTATCAAAATCCCGTCAGGTAGCCTGATTTCAGATGACATGTAGTCTAAACAAGATTATTAAGGAAGTCGTTCTTCTTGAGAAGCATGTTAACGTTTTAACTATTCACAATAATAATATTATCGTGTGCATACTTAGTGCCGGTCGTGTTCCTATTGGTCAGTCACCGGGATCGGCTCGTAACACCAGCCCACACTACACGATATAGGCTCCACGTTTCTGACAGAGCCTACGACCGCACGCAGCGGTGCTTAATCGGCAGACGTTGACCCTGTCACACTGAACGAGCCAAGATGTCCAACCGTCGTTTGCGACCAAAGAATTAGCCCACAACGTCCACATTTTGCTGGGACGCCAAAACCATGGCTGAAGACGGCTAAAATCATACAGTTTGTGCGGGCCTTCAAGGGGAAGTTCACCCAGAAACACTCTGGGACCTTTATAATGCTTGCCTGACCATTTGTCACCACCCCAGACAGTTTCTAGGTCCATTGCTCGAGTATTTAGATGTCGTTTTCTAAGCTAATTCTACCCCCCTTGGACCGTCTGATTCCCATAATGGAGGAGGTCGAGCATCAGACCGACGATGCAGAAGAACAGGACCTGTGTGTGTGTAAACATCAATCCTGAGGTTCTGGAGACGTTTTTCAGAATGCCCTGGATCAACTGGAAGCACTTGCCACACCTGACGGGCCCAAATGGGAAGCTCTCTAAAAGTGTAAGTGTTTTGGAAATTGGGATATATTTTATTATTACTCTCTAAGATGCAATTGAATAGCGAGCTAATGACACCCAACTGTATTTTCTAGTAACCTGCCTACACTCCATAATGTAACTGTAACTGGCTACTGTAGTCTCCCCTTGAAGTTAGATCAACTAGGTACACAGTGTCTAGAACGAGTGGATGCGCCACATAAATAGGATGTATGGGATGCGTACTTCACAATATGGTCTAAATAATCAATATTGTATATTACCAAACACTGTAAGAAGTATAACGTCAATAGTGTTAGTGAACAAAATGCAGTGGTGTAAAGTACTTAAGTAAAAATACTTTAAAGTACTACTTCAGTAGTTTTTTTGGGGTATCTGTACTTTACTATTTATATTTTGGACTACTTTTACTTTTACTTCACTACATTCCTAAAGAAAATGATGTACTTTCTACTCCATACATTTTCCCTGATGCCCAAAAGTACTCGTTACATTTTGAATGCTTAGCAGGACAGGAACATGGTCCAGTTCACGCACTTATCAAGAGAACATCCCTGGTCATCCCTACTGCCTCTGATCTGGCAGACTCACTAAACACACATGCTTTGTCTGTAAATGATGTCTGAGAGGTGTGCACGAAAATGGTGCCATCTGGGTTGCTTCATTTGAAATGAATTTGAAATGATTTCTATCTTTACTTTTGATACCTAAGTATGTTTGATCAATTACATTTACTTTTGATACTTAAAATAAATAAAACCAAATACTTTTAGACTTTTACTCAGGTAGTATTTTACTGGGCGACTTTCACTTTTACTTGAGTCATTTTCTATTCAGATTTACTTTTACTCAAGTATGACAATTTTTCCACCACAGGTTTTTTGTTGTTGCTGAAATTGCCAGTCTATATTTTACACCACTAATATCTTGATGAGCCTGTAAACCCACACACTGAAGAGGAAGACAAACAGCCTCACTTTTTCAACAATGACTTGGCCATACAGTCTTCAAGTCTATAAGGCAAGAGAGCTGTCAATCATTTTGTGCCATCATCAATATGGCTTTGAAATGAACAGGCCTAATGATCCATGAGCCCATTGTTATATTTGATGTTTTAATGGCCTAGACCTACTTGTTCTTTTGATTGTTGTATATAACATTGTGATATAGTTATTTTAGTTTTGACAATACAGACTGGTTTCCTACGGGATCACTTTGGAGTGGATGCTGAGGGGAGAACGTCTCGGTCGAGGCCGACGCCGGGGACTCCCAGCCTGTGTGGTCACGGCAATTCGATCTAAATACCCTGACCCCAACGCTGACCCCAATGCTGACCCCAAGTTACGTTGGATTTCAGGAAGAGGAGGAGGCTCACTACATAGTATACAAATAAATGTTTTAAAGAAATAACATTGTATTCTACATTTTTTAAATAAACACTTTAAACACATAATAAACTATAAAGACATTGTAAAACATATACTTAAGCAATAAGGCACGTGGGGGTGTGGTATAGGGCCAATGTACTATGGCTAAGGGCTGTTCTTATGCGAGATGCAACACGGAGTGCCTGGATACAGCCCTTAGCCGTGGTAAATTGGCCATATACCACAAACCCCTGAGGTGCTTTATCTCTGTTATAAACGAACTACCAACGTAATTAGAGCAGTAAAATTAAATGTTTTGTAATACCCGTGATATACGGTCTGATATACCATGGCTTTCAGCCAATCAACATTCAGGGCTCGAACCACCCAGTTTATAAAACACAACAATTACTGTCACTCAGCATTAGTTATGCTCTGTTCGAAAGCAAGCTACCATGGACAGTTGTGTAGAGACAGTAACAGGTGGGAGAAGTCCAGTTTCCATCTCCACAATTGACTCATACAGGCTGTTCTAGATCAACACACACCAATATTGTTACAGCCACTTGTGTGCAACAGTTGGGATAAAAATAATCCTGAGATATATTGACTGGCCTGGCCTCCTAAAGCCTGGACCCTGGGACAACTGTACCTGGTGGCTGACTGCCGACGACATGTCTTGGTCTTGGGTGTGGAAGCCTTCTACAAACGAGGTCAACAGACACCATGGTCATTATAAAACTTATGAAAAGCAATGTTCTTTCTGATGTTCATATTCTTCAAATCATTCTATCCAACTCAGCTTGTCTCTGCCACATCCCCAAACGCCACCCCAGCCCCTCTCTCACCAGACTGTAGTGCATCTTGCTGGATGTCCGGCTGCTCCACAAAGTACTCTGCTTGGCTGCAGAAGCCCTGGAGGCAGCATCTAGGGAAATGGTTTTGCTTCAGAGCTTCATTTGTGGGGGGCACATGGGCGTTCAAATTGAACACCTGAGGGTAACAAATAATAACAGATAGATGTTTTTATTTAGAGGTGTCTGGTACCTGTCAGATACCTTTGTGTGTGTGTCACAATTTTGTTCCAATGAAGCATTCCAATGAAGCATAAGTACTCCATTAACAAAACCTACTACTTGCATGGACTGGAATGGTGCTGCGTAGACATCGATGAGGCTGTGGGGGCCTGGAGACGGGGTGGGAATGCAGAGGGAAAGGAGGACGGGGTGGGTGGCTTCTCAGACGACAGGGACATCCAAGCCTAGTTTAGGGAAGGGGTGGAGAGACGGATATGTGGTTTTCAATGGTTTTCACAGACACACTTCAGGACAGGCAGGTAGCATGAGTGTTAGCCACCTCTCACACTCCCTGACATCAGCCAAGCACAGACAAGGTCCACCACCCACCCACACTCAGAAGGGTGGAGCAGAGGGCACCTGGGGGAGGCAGGGTTTACCTGGATATTGTCTAAGCCGTCTGTCTGTGGGCGGGGCTCTGCTGTGTGGGAGGGCTTGTGGAGAGGTGGAGGAGTGGACAGAATACCATCAAATGGCAATTACAGTCTACTGTCTACCTAGTGTGGAGTAACGGTACAGTCTACTGTCTACCTAGTGTGGAGTAACAGTACAGTCTACTGTCTACCTAGTTTGTGGAGTAACTGTACAGTCTACTGTCTACCTAGTGTGGAGTAACAGTACAGTCTACAGTCTACCTAGTGTGTGGAGTAACGGTACAGTCTACTGTCTACCTAGTGTGTGGAGTAACAGTACAGTCTACTGTCTACCTAGTGTGTGGAGTAACGGTACAGTCTACTGTCTACCTAGTGTGTGGAGTAACAGTACAGTCTACTGTCTACCTAGTGTGTGGAGTAATAGTACAGTCTACTGTCTACCTAGTTTGTGGAGTAATAGTACAGTCTACTGTCTACCTAGTGTGTGGAGTAATAGTACAGTCTACTGTCTACCTAGTGTGTGGAGTAACAGTACAGTCTACTGTCTACCTAGTGTGTGGAGTAACGGTACAGTCTACTGTCTACCTAGTGTGTGGAGTAACGGTACAGTCTACTGTCTACCTAGTGTGTGGAGTAACAGTACAGTCTACTGTCTACCTAGTGTGTGGAGTAACGGTACAGTCTACTGTCTACCTAGTGTGTGGAGTAACAGTACAGTCTACTGCCTACCTACTGTGTGGAGTAACAGTTCAGTCTACTGTCTACCTAGTGTGTGGAGTAACAGTACAGTCTACTGTCTACCTAGTGTGTGGAGTAACGGTACAGTCTACTGTCTACCTAGTGTGTGGAGTAACGGTATAGTCTACTGTCTACCTAGTGTGTGGAGTAACTGTACAGTCTACTGTCTACCTAGTGTGTGGAGTACCATCTACAGTCTACTGTCTCAAAGTCAAAAGTAAAAGTCACCATTATTTGTCAGTTGTACAACCGAATGCCTTCAACCAAAATGGTTCTTCCGCATTTAACCCAACCCCTCTGAATCAGAGAGGCCTTGTTCAGGGGCAGAACGACAGATTTTTTCCTTGTCAGCTCGGGGGTTACAAGTCCAACACTCTAACCACTAGGCTACCTGCCTACCTAGTGTGTGGAGTAACGGTACAGTCTACTGTCTACCTAGTGTGTGGGGTAATGGAATTGTTATCAGTATTGTATAAGTAACGTAATGGAAAAGGGAATTGTTATCAGTATTGTATAAGTAACGTAATGGAAAAGGGAATTGTTATCAGTATTGTTTAAGTAACGTAATGGAAAAGGGAATTGTTATCAGTATTGTTTAAGTAACGTAATGGAAAAGGGAATTGTTATCAGTATTGTTTAAGTAACGTAATGGAAAAGGGAATTGTTATCAGTATTGTTTAAGTAACGTAATGGAACAGGGAATTGTAATCAGTATTGTATAAGTAACGTAATGGAAAAGCGAATTGTTATCAGTATTGTATAAGTAACGTAATGGAAAAGGGAATTGTAATCAGTATTGTATAAGTAACGTAATGGAAAAGGGAATTGTAATCAGTATTGTATAAGTAACGTAATGGAAAAGGGAATTGTTATCAGTATTGTATAAGTAACGTAATGGAAAAGGGAATTGTAATCAGTATTGTATAAGTAACGTAATGGAAAAGGGAATTGTAATCAGTATTGTATAAGTAACGTAATGGAAAAGGGAATTGTAATCAGTATTGTTTAAGTAACGTAATGGAAAAGGGAATTGTTATCAGTATTGTTTAAGTAACGTAATGGAAAAGGGAATTGTTATCAGTATTGTATAAGTAACGTAATGGAAAAGGGAATTGTTATCAGTATTGTATAAGTAACGTAATGGAAAAGGGAATTGTTATCAGTATTGTATAAGTAACGTAATGGAAAAGGGAATTGTAATCAGTATTGTATAAGTAACGTAATGGAAAAGGGAATTGTTATCAGTATTGCATAAGTAACGTAATGGAAAAGGGAATTGCATCACAAAGCTAAATAAAAACCAAACAGTCAGTAGGACAGGGTAACATTACCGTTAGACTACCAAACAAAATACTTGCAAATGGCAAACAAATAGGGTCCTAAATGACTTGTAGTGACTAACGTTAGCAACAGGTGTTAGCCACCTAACTAGCTAGCTAGCAACGTTACTTACCTCAAATGACTGGAGCTTTGTCCCCCATGGAAAGACGGTGGGAAAAGAACACAGTTTCAAACAGTCCCCATTGTAGTCAGTGGCCACAAAATGATCACTGCACACTGACAACCGCAACTGGTGACTGACTTCAGGTGCTGAATCAACACCATACTCAGGCAGGAAAGGAGGGAAAATGTGCTGTTTGTCTGATCTGACAGGGTCATTATTGCATCTCATTTTGGCCAGATAGGTTTCCCCGTTCGTCTGTGCCAATACTACCACCACAGATAGAGCAACGGGTTAGTTTGAAACATCTCTGCTGCTATTACCAGCTAACATCTCTTTGTTTACTTACTGTTGTTCTGACTTCCTTTCTCGAAGACCAATAGTGAGACGCTCCTTCATCCTGCCTCCTGTAATTATCCATCTTAGAACCAGGAAGGAGAGTATCGAACCGGATGACAGACGATATAGAAAACCTTGCGCCAGCACCAAATAGGTCGTTGCTCTGTTAGACCTGTTACATCAAAAATACATCCATTTGGCAAATCAGTGTCGAGTCATCAATCGCTGCTTTTGTAACGATAAATAAAAAATAAGAAAATGCATTTTAGGTGATTTGGGAAATGTCGAATTTTTATGTAAAAATACAGAAATCTAAATACGCAAACATTGGACCTAAAAACGGCCTGATTTGATTAAAAATGGCCAGGCAAGTGTTATAAAGGGCCCAGAGGGGTTTTGGGGTGAACTTCCCCTTTAACCCTCATTGTCTAGAGTGGGGAGAGAGAAGCTGTGGTGGGGTACAGTGTATGTCTAAGCCAGGATGCCATTGCATAGGTCAAGGTGCCTGTGTCTGCATGTCTGTGTCTGCATGTCTGTGTCTGCATGTCTGTGTCTGCATGTCTGTGTCTGCATGTCTGTGTGAGTTGCTTCTGACGAGGAGGAAGTAGCAGTGTTTGCTTAAACTTAGCACGCTCAACCATGTGGGATGATTTAGCGGGAACAACTTCATCCCCCTACTCTCTCCCTCTCCTTCTCTCCCTCTCTCTTTCCATTTTTCGCTCTCTTCTTTTCTCTTTCTGTCCCTTCTTTCACTCCCTGATGATAAGAAAGGGGGAGGAAAGGAAAAGTGAGAGAGGGGAAGAGAGGACAGAAAAGAGAGAATAATGTTTTGGAGGTGAGTGGGGAAGAGGGAGGGTAAGGAGGAGGGAGAGAGGGGAAGAGAGGACAGAAAAGAGAGAATAATGTTTTGGAGGTGAGTGGGGAAGAGGGAGGGTAAGGAGGAGGGAGAGAGGGAAGAGAGGACAGAAAAGAGAGAATAATGTTTTGGAGGTGAGTGGGGAAGAGGGAGGGTAAGGAGGAGGGAGAGAGGGGAAGAGAGGACAGAAAAGAGAGAATAATGTTTTGGAGGTGAGTGGGGAAGAGGGAGGGTAAGGAGGAGGGAGAGAGGGGAAGAGAGGACAGAAAAGAGAGAATAATGTTTTGGAGGTGAGTGGGGAAGAGGGAGGGTAAGGAGGAGGGAGGGGCTTGGCAAAGCAAGCTAGCTTAGACATCATGCTAACCTTGACCTCTAACCCCAACCCTTAACCCCTGACCCTAACTGTTTGTCAGACCCCTTATGATCATTGACCCCACATCATTACAAATAACAGTCAAAAAATAATGTTGAGGTTCCGTCTGCTGTGTTGTGGTGTGGTGTGGTGGTGTGGTGGTGTGTGGTGTGGTGTGGTGGTGTGGTAGTGTGGTGTGGTGTGGTGTGGTGGTGTGGTGTTGTGGTTTGGTGCTGTGTTGTGTATGTGCACTTGGACTAGGTGCATTTCCATACGATGGAGTGTGCATGAGCCTGTGGCCTGTCTGTGTTTTATATTCACCCCTGGTCTCTGTAAGGGTAGGTCTGTCTGAGCTCCTGAGCTCCAGGGTGTAAGGGGGCTCACATAGAGCTCTCCCCAGGATCAGTGCCTCAATTTGGGCTACATATGGCTCTGGCTGAGCTTCTGGCTCTGGAGCTGTGGGATTGGGAGAGGAATGAAGAGCTAGAGGAGGAGGAAGATGAGATGAGGACGGGGATGAAAAGGAAAAAGCCTGGGTGTGTGGATACAAACATCAACAGAAGGCATTTTGGGAGGGAGAGATCTGATTGGTCGAACCCATATACAGTTGAAGTCGGAAGTTTACATACACCTTAGCCAGATTCATTTAAACTCCGTTTTTCACAATTCCTGACATTTATTCAGAGTAAAAATTCCCTGTCTAGGTCAGTTAGGATCACCACTTTATTTTAAGAATGTGAAATGTCAGAATAATAGTAGAGAGAATGATTTATTTCAGCTTTTATTTCTTTCATCACATTCCCAGTGGGTCAGAAGTGTACATACATTCAATTAGTATTTGGTAGCATTTTCCAAGCTGGTTAAAGTTAGTCAACTTAATGTATGTAAACCTCTGACCCACTGGAATTGTGATACAGTGAATTATAAGTGAAATAATCTGTCTGTAAACAATTGTTGGAAAAATGACTTGTGTTATGCACAAAGTAGATGTCCTAACCGACTTGACAAAACTATAGTTTGTTAACAAGAAATGTGTGGAGTGGTTGAAAAACTAGTTTTAATGACTCCAACCTAAGTGGATGTAAACTTCCCACTTCAACTGTATGTCCATTTGTAGTGAACTTTAAAATCATTCTCAGTGGGAATGGAACTTTGTCATAATAAACACATTTTAGAGGCCAAAGCAGGCATTGGGGGAAAAAAACAATTTGGCCGTCTTGCCGATCGTAATTTACATAGGCTTTCTAGGACAGACCGGCGCTTTTGGCACTGCTAGGTTGCTACGCGGTAGCTGACCAGGAGAGCTGGTGACTTCCCGCTCCAGACCGGACACTGGGTGCCTGGTCATACCTAGTTAGTTCATACGACAATGTGATAGTAGTTTCTGGTTCTTTTATATGTTTTGATGCAGGAACGGAGTGGCGCTGTAGCTGCAAATTCTCTCCCTCTCTTTCTCTCCCTGGCCTGGCCTTAGTGTTAGCAGCTACGTGGCAGTAGCTGTGTGTGGCTGGGCAGGGGGCCAGGAGGCCAGGAGGCAGTAAACCCACAGCAGAGGTCCTGACGGCCCAGCCACACACACACACACACACACACACACACACACACACACACACACACACACACACACACACACACACACACACACACACACACACACACACACACACACACACACACACACACACACACCCAGCCAGCCAGCTGCAAGAGGAGCAGGAGCAGGAGGAGGAGGAGGTGGGAGGGAGTGCTCTCTGGAAGACACACATCTGCTCAGCCTATAGACTGATAATATAATGCTAACACTGCTGCTTGTTTATGCTAGTGTGTGTGTGTGTAATGAAAATGGTTAGGCTTTGTTGGCTAATACAGTTTTGTGGCACATAGGGTTTCAAACCCAGTATGTCACTCTCCTCCCTTCTCCTCTCCTCGTCTCTCCCGTGTGTGTGTGTGTGTGTGCGTGCGTGTGTGCGCGTGCACGCGTGTGTGAGGGAGTTGTTATCTTAGTCCAGGCGGTGTGGTGTGTTATATAACTGGCCATGGGAATACACTGCTGTTTCACTTCTCTTCCTCCTCGTTCTAACTCTGTCACAGCCTATCAGAGAGCAGAGACCTATTTCAGCCAATCAAACGCCTAGTGTCAAAGTTGTCTCTCGCTTCTTTTCTTTGTGTTTGTTTCAGAGAAGGAGTCAAAGTAGAGAGAGGAGAGAAGGAAGAGGAGTGATGGTAAGAGGAGTGAAGGAAATAGGTGAGATGGAAAGAGGAGTGAAGGAAATAGAAGAGATGGAAAGAGGAGTGAAGGGAATAGGAGAGATGGAAAGAGGAGTGAAGGAAATAGGAGAGATGGAAAGAGGAGTGAAGGAAATAGAAGAGATGGAAAGAGGAGTGAAGGGAATAGGAGAAATGGAAAGAGGAGTGAAGGTAATAGGAGAGATGGAAAGAGGAGTGAAGGAAATAGGAGAGATGGAAAGAGGAGTGAAGGGAATAGGAGAGATGGAAAGAGGAGTGAAGGAAATAGGAGAGATGGAAAGAGGAGTGAAGGAAATAGAAGAGATGGAAAGAGGAGTGAAGGGAATAGGAGAAATGGAAAGAGGAGTGAAGGTAATAGGAGAGATGGAAAGAGGAGTGAAGGAAATAGGAGAGATGGAAAGAGGAGTGAAGGGAATAGGAGAGATGGAAAGAGGAGTGAAGGGAATAGGAGAGATGGAAAGAGGAGTGAAGGGAATAGGAGAGATGGAAAGAGGAGTGAAGGGAATAGGAGAGATGGAAAGAGGAGTGAAGGTAATAGGAGAGATGATAGAAGAAAAGGAGAGAGATAAGTGCTGATCCTGTCATTTCCTGGGCCAAGTACTGACACGTCTGAAGTCAGCGCCTTCTGAACCACACACACATACACCCCGTCTACTGAATCATCTACAGAATGACTGGTATTCACAGGGAGTAGGAGAAAGACGGGAGAGAGAGAGAGAGCCTGGTTCCTCTCTAGGTTTCTTCCTAGGTTCCTGCCTTCTATGGAGATTTACCTGGATTTCATCAACCTAGTAACATGTAACAGTCTGTCTGGTCTAGGGCTGGGTGGAATACCGTATTTTACTATATACCGGTATTGATGTACAGACAGGTTTGGGTTTTACTTTACCTTTGTGATACAACACTGCGCCGTGTGTAACGTCTGTTTTAAAGTTTACACTGCTACTTGAGTCATGTCTCTCCTTAGGCATGGGCGGTATACCGTATATACAGTATAATGTATACCGGGGTATTTGGAAATAGCCACGGGATGGTTTTTCAATACCGTTGAAAGTTTGACGTCTTTTTTTAATACATTTGAATATTTGTCGCTACTTTTTAAGTAAATACCTGCAGTCAACTTGTGCAGTATGTTAGGAGATAAAGAACATGAGAGTTCTTCCTTTCACCTGCCACGTCATCTTTCATAATGAAGCTTACCGGTAGTCCCCAGTCACGTGGTGTTTGTTTACAAGAGACCAGAGCTTTGTGAGTCACTCACTGTTGTGCAGCGCACGCCAGGTGATCTAGTGACAGTATGGAATTCACAACTAAATGTTTGCCAGCTGGATATCTTCCAACTGTTAAGTTAACTGTCTAAAATGGGCTAAATGCTCTGCAGTTGTGCGTTTGGTTTGCTAATTTAGTAGCTAGCTAAGTGGTTAGCTTCTGCTAAAATCAAGCTTTGGAAGGTAACAGCAGCGAATCCCCTGCTGGATGAAGAGACTTGCTGTCTAATATTTGTTGTACAGCAAACTGCGAGTAGCATTTTTTATGACTAGAAAAACTTTATGAGCTGGGATGTCTGTACTGAAAATAGTTTAGGTCAGAGACTGTATAAAAGGTTGTTAGCATTGCTAACCTCCGGATTACAAAGGCTCAGTGGGGTTTGAAAACAGTGCCCCTTGTGTTCAGTGACGGTATTACCGAATATTCCGGTATGGCACAAGGTCGGTATGAAGGTATGACAATCTGGATACCACTCAAGCCTATCTCTCCCTCTCTCACCAAGCCCCATCCCCTGTCATTTAGGGAGCACAGTTGGGGCGACACGTAGCCTAGTGGTTAGAGCGTTGGGCCAGTAACCGAAAGGTTGCCAAATCGAATCCCCGAGCTGACAAGGTAAAAATCTGTTAACCAAAGGCAGTTAACCCACTGTTCCTAGGCTGTCATTGTAAATAAGAATTTGTTCTTAACTGACTTGCCTAGTTAAAGAAATAAATAAAACAGTTGTTGCTCGACCACACAGTGTTGCCAGTTTAGTGACTTTGTTGCTATATTTAGTGAGTTTTCAGACCCCTCCAGTGATTTTTCGGGTAAAAGAGACAAATTCAGCTACCTTTCGGGTTGGGAGTTTTGGGAGTTGGGAGTTTTGGGAGTTTTGCCACTGATAGTTTCTGTGGTTTTGATACCATTTAGCGACTTCACCCACTAAGTTCTGTCGCAAACTAGAGTGGGAAAAGCTGTCTGAGCAACAGAAGTCACAGCAAGGCAGAGAAGCAGAAGGGGAGGGGGTGAAAACGCTATGTCGGGAACCGCAGCTGTGCCACAGCAAGGCAAATTGGTGCGGTGACGTCGTCACGGCAACGGCAAAAAACGTCATCTAGCGACAAATCAAGGAGCCAGTTGCGATTCTCACTGAGAGATAGTTGGCAACACTGTGACCGCGAGACCACTTGCCGTTCACTCTTCAGTCTGCATGGTCAATGTAGCAGATGCAGCAAGATGTTGATGGCAACAGTGCTGCGTTCCACTTTGCCTCCTAACTTCTGGCTCATGTCATGCAGCCCTACATGGCAGTGTGGAAATGACCTCAAATGAGTGCTGGAAATCAGAAATGGATGAAAATGCTGAAAGGTTTTGAAGTTGAAGTTTGATTGAACAATCAGATTGGAGAAAGACCCAGTGAAATCACTTAGAATGTATGTGTTGCCACCCTAAGATCACTCACTACTTATTATTCCAAAACATAATACTGTCAAATACCGCCATACCGTAAACAATTAGAACAATATTCTGATGTAGTAGTGTCTGTTTATACAACTTCTTACAGTTGTAATGTGTGTGTGCGTGCCTGCGCGCGTGTCCTTCTATTTCCTTCCTCAGGTGTTAAATCAAGGCTCTCTCAAAAAGCCTACCCCCTAGGCCTCAGCTCTCACAGTGTACATAGAGACCTGTTTAAACGTGTGTGTGTGTCCGTGTCTGTCTGTCTGTGTCTGTGTGGAGGCATTCCACCCCACCGGTGCTGAGTTCCTCTGTGGATGACATATCATTACTGCAATTACAGGGCAGAATAACTACAACTACGAACACACACACACACACACACACACACACACACACACACACACACACACACACACACACACACACACACACACACACACACACACACACACACACACACACACACACACACACACACACACACACACACACACACACACACACAGCCTCTCTCTCTTTCTTGTAGGTATAGAGACAGCATACTCTGTTTTGAGCGGCTACGTACACACACACACTCTGCACATGTGGCAGAAAGCTGGCAGGCCAGGGAATCCTGGGAGAGTCCCGTCGCCTATAAAGAGCCTCTCTGTCTCTGAGTATGTGTTCTCCTCAAGTTAACATTCTTACCCTGTTCTCTCTCCCCTCCCACTCCTCATATCTCCTCCCCACCTCTCTCCAGTCTCTCACAAAGGTACTCCTGTGTGTGTGTGTGTTCTCCTGGTCTGAATACCTTTTGTATGGGCAGAACAGTTGAATGGGACAGTTTCCCACCATGTGTAGAGTAGTAGTAACCATTACACTGCACAATACACAATACAAGCTGTTTCCCTAAAACCTGCCTGATAACTATCCTCTAGAGGAGGAAAGGAAAGGCTGCAAGACATTTGAAGTCACGCTTTGTGTTTAAGTGATGATTTCCTAGCCACCCTGCTTCTACACCTGCATTGCTTGCTGTTTGGGGTTTTAGGCTGGGATTCTGTACAGCACTTTGTGACATCAGCTGATGTAAAAAGGGCTTCATAAATACATTTGATTGATTGATTGTGCGTTTCTCTAGCTATTGATCTGTAGTTGGCTGAAGTGTTGTTGTCATTGATAATGTCTGTAGCCTGGGGTTTTCCCTGGGCAGGTCACATGGTGTGAGGGATGAGAGGAACGTTTCAGTTGTTAGTGTTATGGTCTAGGAAAAACTCCAGGCCCTAGTGATGTCATCTCACCCCGTCTGCTGGCATTTGGCTCCTCGCTCTACTGTAAACACACACGCGCACGCCGGAGGAAACAGCTAGCGGTATGCATACCTGCATGTAGAGCTCATGTCTCCCTTTTATCAATCCTTCATTCTGTTTTTCTCCTCCCGTAGCTCTTCAGTTGTTCCTTTCTCTCTCTCTCTCTCTCTCTCTCTCTCTCTCTCTCTCTCTCTCTCTCTCTCTCTCTCTCTCTCTCTCTCTCTCTCAATTCAATTCAAGGGGAAAGAAATGGCATAGGAAACAAGTGAAAGTGAAATAGATAATAAACAAAAGTGAATTAAACAAAAAAAAAGAACAGTAAACATTACACTCACAAAAGTTCTCTCTCTCCCTCTCTGTCATGTGGGGGAGACTTGATGTGGGTCAGACAGTCTGTTAGGTGGATGAGAAGCCTCGGGTCAGGAGTGACAAGCTGACGTGTGTGTGTGTGATGACTGTGGCATGCTGAGGTCAGGTTCTGAATGAGTAGGTTGTCTTTATCTGTGGTGAAGTGTGTGGGTGTATGACACCTTAGTGTCTCAGTGTTTAATGTTATATTAGAGAGGCGCGCTTACACAGGACTCTCTGTCTAACAGCAGACGCACACTCCAGACAAGTGGATGATTGTGTTCCTGTGGAATTTTTCAATCAGACTTTTTATCCTCTCTGGAAATCAATACCGTCCCTTATACAATACACTAGGAAAGGAATAATATGTGTGTGTGTTTCCGTGTGTGTGTTTCCATGTGTGTGGGTTTCCGTGTGTGTGTGGGTTTCTGTGTGTGTGTGGGTTTCCATGTGTATGTGGGTTTCCATGTGGGTTTCCGTGTGTGTGTGAGTGAGTGTGTGTGTGTTAGGGCAGGGCGATATATCCAATTCATTTGATTAATTTGAATGTATGTTTTTGCGCGATATTCCAAATAGTTTTTATGTCTGCATGTCTCCTTCGCTCTTTCTGTGCTGTGTGTGCCTTCCCATTTACACCAGAGATCTGTATATAATGACCAGATGCTCATGTCTCCGCCCTGACAATGGGAGTCGTTGTTCCAAAGTTTGGAAGGCAGGTGATAAGGTCCAAAATATGCCCATAGACACTAATTGGGCTTATTTTGGACAGAATTTGGCGAGAGTGAAACGTCTCGCTTCGCCTCTTCCTCTCTGTTTACACACACCAAGCCCCTCCCCCTGCCACTCACAACAACAAAGATGAGAGATCACTTTTTCCCTCTCTGACAAGAGGTTTCAACCCGCTCATATGGACACAGAAACGCATCAAGACATTATTTGACTGTAATAGAGGAGAAGTTAAGTTTTCTAACGAGACCCTTTTTATATCTCAACTCCTCAAACTGAAGAGCAGACGCTACCAAACGGGAGTATCAATGAACATGGATTCTGGAAAATGTATGCACAGTTTGTCGCGCCATTGCACTACCAGGTACAGCTAGCAGCATTTTAGCCAAAGACAAACACTAGCTGTCTAGTCTGTGTTTTATAAATGTGCAATACGCATTAAACACAATTATATAAGGAATTGGCAACTTGTTCTTATTCTGGGAAGTAAGGTAGGCCTCTTGATTTCAACGTCGGAACAAAGTGGACAGGCTAGCATGCTGTTCAAACAGCTGGACAGAAGGGTGTGTTCATAACAGTTCAACTGTTCTACCTTGTTAGCTGGCAGATAGATCCAAGTTGGCTAAACTTGAACTATAAAGACTAGCTGGCTACTTGGGCTTGTGCTTGAGGGATTGTTGATGAGACCTGGGTTCCTTTTATAGAATGCCTGTTTCAAGAAGTTAGTCATTATTAGTGAATGTGCATCATGCATGGTTCTAGTAAAAATGTGCAAAAGAAAGGGGGCATTTCCATAGACAGACTTGAAAGCCAGTGATAATTGCAACAAAAAAAAGCAGATTCAACTATTTTTGATACAATAATGACATTATTAGTGGGTCTTATGGTTGTGGAAAGCTTAGCCTATGTCACTTTGCATAAGGATGGAAGACAGGCGCAGGAATACGTAATAGGGGGTTTTAATACTCCACCCAAAATACAACGTGTCATGAAATGGCACAGGGACGAAGCCCAAAACAAACACGTATAGAAAATACACCCAAACAAAAGAGCGAGGTTAAACCTCTAAAGATTACACGGGCGAGACCTGTAATAACACTAAACGGGACGAGACCCGTAATAACACTACACGGGACGAGACCCGTAATAACACTACACGGGACGAGACCCGTAATAACACTACACGGGACGAGACCCGTAATAACACTACACGGGACGAGACCCGTAATAACACTACACGGGACGAGACCCGTAATAACACTACACGGGACGAGACCCGAAATAACAAGTGCACAATACACGTAGCACGAAAGCCGATACTACTAAGCACAGGTACTCACAAGTAGAGGTCGACCGATTAATTAATCGGCATGGCCGATTAATTAGGGCCGATTTCAAGTTTTCATAACAGTCGGTAATCAGCATTATTGGCCGCCGATTATGGCCGATTACATTGCATTCCACGAGTAGACTGCGTGGCAGGCTGACCACCTGTTACGCGAGTGCAGCAAGGAGCCAGGGTAAGTCGCTAGCTAGCATTAAACTTATCTTATAAAAAACAATCAATCTTCATATAATCACTAGTTAACTACACATGGTTGTTGATATTACTAGTTTATCTAGCTTGTCCTGCGTTGCTTATAATCAATGCGGTGCCTGTTAATTTATCATCGAATCACAGCCTACTTTGCCAAACGGGTGAAGATTTAACAAGCGAAAAAAGCACAATCGTGGCACGAATGTACCTGACCATAAACATCAATGTCTTTCTTAAAATCAATACACAAGTATATTTTTTTAAAGCTGCATATTTAGTTCAAAGAAATTCATGTTAGCGGGCAATATTAACTAGGGAAATTGTGTCACTTCTCTTGCGTTCGTTGCACGCAGAGTCTGGGTATATGCAACAGTTTGGGCCACCTGGCTCGTTGTGAACTAATTTGCCCAAATTTTACATAATTATGACATAACATTGAAGGTTGTGCAATGTAACAGCAATATTTAGACTTAGGGTTGCCATCCGTTCGATAAAATACGGAACGGTTCCGTATTTCACTGAAAGAATAAACGTTTTGTTTTCGAAATGATAGTTTCCGGATTTGACCATATTAATGACCAAAGGCTCGTATTTCTGTGTGTATTATATTATAATTAAGTCTATGATTTGATATTTGATAGAACAGTTTGACTGAGCGGTGGTAGGCAGCAGCAGGCTCGTAAGCATTAATTCAAATTTTACTGCGTTTTGCCAGCAGCTCTTAGCAATGCTTGATCACAGCGCTGTTTATGACTTCAAGCCTATCAACTCCTGAGATTAGGCTGGCAATACTAAAGTGCCTATTAGAACATCCAATAGTCAAAGGTACAGTGAGGGAAAAAAGTATTTGATCCCCTGCTGATTTTGTACGTTTGCCCACTGACAAAGAAATTATCAGTCTATAATTTTAATGGTAGGTTTATTTGAACAGTAAGAGACAGAATAACAACAAAAAGAATCTGAAAAACGTATGTGAAAAATGTTATAAATTGATTTGCATTTTAAAGAGGGAAAAAAGTATTTGACCCCCCCTCAATCAGAAAGATTTCTGGCTCCCAGGTGTCTTTTATACAGGTAACGTGCTGAGATTAGGAGCACACTCTTAAAGGGAGTGCTCCTAATCTCAGCTTGTTACCTGTATAAAAGACACCTGTCCACAGAAGCAATCAATCAGATTCCAAACTCTCCACCATGGCCAAGACCAAAGAGCTCTCCAAGGAGGTCAGGGACAAGATTGTAGACCTACACAAGGCTGGAATGGGCTACAAGACCATCGCCAAGCAGCTTGGTGAGAAGGTGACAACAGTTGCGCGATTATTCGCAAATGGAAGTAACACAAAAGAACTGTCAATCTCCCTCGGCCTGGGGCTCCATGCAAGATCTCACCTTGTGGAGTTGCAATGATCATGAGAACGGTGAGGAATCAGCCCAGAACTACACGGGAGGATCTTGTCAATGATCTCAAGGCAGCTGGGACCATAGTCACCAAGAAAGCAATTGGTAATAGACTACGCCGTGAAGGACTGAAATCCTGCAGCGCCCGCAAGGTCCCCCTGCTCAAGAAAGCACATATACATGCCCGTCTGAAGTTTGACAATGAACATCTGAAGGATTCAGAGGACAACTGGGTGAAAGTGTTGTGGTCAGATGAGACCAAAATGGAGCTCTTTGGCATCAACTCAACTCGCCGTGTTTGGAGGAGGAGGAATGCTGCCTATGACCCCAAGAACACCATCCCCACCATCAAACATGGAGGTGGAAACATTATGCTTTGGGGGTGTTTTTCTGCTAAGGGGACAGGACAACTTCACCGCATCAAAGGGACGATGGACGGGGCCATGTACCGTCAAATCCTGGGTGAGAACCTCCTTCCCTCAGCCAGGGCATTGAAAATGGGTCGTGGATGGGTATTCCAGCATGACAATGACCCAAAACACACGGCCAAGGCAACAAAAGAGTGGCTCAAGAAGAAGCACATTAAGGTCCTGGAGTGGCCTAGCCAGTCTCCAGACCTTAATCCCATAGAAAATCTGTGGAGGGAGCTGAAGGTTCGAGTTGCCAAACGTCAGCCTCAAAACCTTAATGACTTGGAGAAGATCTGCAAAGAGGAGTGGGACAAAATCCCTCCTGAGATGTGTGCAAACCTGGTGGCCAACTACAAGAAACGTCTGACCTCTGTGATTGCCACCAAGTACTAAGTCATGTTTTGCAGAGGGGTCAAATACTTATTTCCCTCATTAAATGCAAATCAATTTATAACATTTTTCACATGCGTTTTTCTTTTCTTTTTTGTTGTTATTCTGTCTCTCACTGTTCAAATAAACCTACCATTAAAATTATAGACTGATCATTTCTTTGTCAGTGGGCAAATGTACAAAATCAGCAGGGGATCAAATACTTTTTTCCCTCACTGTATATGAAATACAAATGGTATAGAGAGAAATAGTCGACGTCATAATTCCTATAATAACTACAACCTAAAACTTCTTAACTGGGAATATTGAACCACCAGCTTCATGTTCTGAGCAAGGAACTTAAACGTTAGCTGTTTTACATGGCACATATTACACTTTTACTTTCTTCTCCAACACTGTGTTTTTGCATTATTTAAACCAAATTGAGCATGTTTCATTATTTATTTGAGACTAAATTGATTTTATTTATGTATTATATTAAGTTAAAATAAAAGTGTTAATTGTTCATTCATAATTGTCGCTATTACAAATACATAAAAATCGGCCGATTTAATCGGTATCGCCTTTTTTTGGTCCTCCAATAATCGGTATCGGCGTTGAAAAATCATAATCGGTCGACCTCCACTCACAAGACCAACAGACATGGGAAGAATAACCCATAAGACAATGGTTAACTGAGGGCACATACAGTTGAAGTCTGAAGTTTACATACACCTTAGCCAAATACATTTAAACTCAGTTTTTCACAATTCCTGACATTTAATCCTAGTAAAAATTCCCTGTCTTAGGTCAGTTAGGATCACCACTTTATTTTAAGAATGTGAAATGTCAGAATAATAGAAGAAAGAATGATTTATTTCAGCTTTTATTTCTTTCATCACATTCCCAGTGGGTCAGAAGTTTACATACCCTCAATTAGTATTTGGTAGCATTGCCTTTAAATTGTTTAACTTGGGTCAAAGGTTTTGGGTAGCCTTCCACAAGCTTCCCACAATATGTTGGGTGGATTTTGTCCCATTCCTCCTGACAGAGCTGGTGTAACTGAGCAAGGTATGTAGGCCTCCTTGCACCAGTCCCTCCTGCAGCAAAGCACCCCCACAACATGATGCTGCCACCCCCGTGCTTCACGGTTGGGATGGTGCTCTTCGGCTTGCAAGCCTCCCCCTTTTTCCTCTGTGTCTCTGTGTCTGTGTCTCTGTGTCTGTGTCATTGTGTCTGTGTCTCTGTGTGTGTGTGTGTCTCTGTGTCTGTGCCTCTGTGTGTGTGTGTCTCTGTTTGTGTCTCTGTGTGTGTGTGTCTCTTTGTCTGTGTCTGTGTGTGTGTGTTTCTGTGTCTGTGTGTGTTTCTGTGTCTGTGTGTGTGTGTTTCTGTGTCTGTCTGTGTGTGTGTGTGTGTGTGTGTCTGTGTGTGTGTGTTTCTGTGTCTGTGTGTGTTTCTGTGTCTGTGTGTGTTTCTGTGTCTGTGTGTGTTTCTGTGTCTGTGTGTGTGTGTCTATGTCTGTGAGTGTGTGTTTCTGTGTCTGTGTGTGTGTCTGTGTGAACAGCAGCGTTGCTCCTATAGTCATTAGTCAGCAGCTCTTTAGTAGTGATATCACTCAGCAGCCTCCAATTACCACACCTACCTCCAGAGGGAGGAGTGTGTGTGTGTGAGGGGGTTGTGTGTGGGGGGTAGTGTAGTGCTGAAGTCAGTATCTGGAGTTAAAGTGGTTCTGTGTGTGTGTGTGGGGGAGGTAGTGTAGTGCTGAAGTCAGTATCTGGAGTTAAAGTGGTTCTGTGTGTGTGTGTGTGTGTGTGGGGGGTGGGGGGGTAGTGTACTCTATGTCATTTACAGTGGGGCAAAAGTATTTAGTCAGCCACCAATTGTGCAAGTTCTCTCACTTAAAAAGATGAGAGAGGCCTGTATTTTCATCATAGGTACACTTCAACTATGACAGACAAAATGAGGGAAAAAATCCAGAAAATCACATTGTAGGATTTTTAATGAATTTATTTGCAAATTATGGTGGAAAATAAGTATTTGGTCACATACAAACAAGTAAGATTTCTGGCTCTCACAGACCTGTAACTTCTTCTTTAAGAGGCTCCTCTGTCCTCCACTGCGTTACCTGTATTAATGGCACCTGTTTGAACTTGTTATCAGTATAAAAGACACCTGTCCACAACCTCAAACAGTCACACTCCAAACTCCACTATGGCCAAGACCAAAGAGCTGTCAAAGGACACCAGAAACAAAATTGTAGACCTGCACCAGGTTGGGAAGACTGAATCTGCAATAGGTAAGCAGCTTGGTTTGAAGAAATCAACTGTGGGAGCAATTATTAGGAAATGGAAGACATACAAGACCACTGATAATCTTCCTTGATCTGGGGCTCCACGCAAGATCTCACCCGTGGGGTCAAAATGATCACAAGAACGGTGAGCAAAAATCCCAGAACCACACGGGGACCTAGTGAATGACCTGCAGAGAGCTGGGACCAAAGTAACAAAGCCTACCATCAGTAACACACTACGCCGCCAGGGACTCAAATCCTGCAGTGCCAGACGTGTCCCCCTGCTTAAGCCAGTACATGTTCAGGCCCGTCTGAAGTTTGCTAGAGAGCATTTGGATGATCCAGATGAGGATGGGGAGAATGTCATATGGTCAGATGAAACCAAAATAGAACCTTTTGGTAAAAACTCAACTCGTCGTGTTTGGAGGACAAAGAATGCTGAGTTG
Source organism: Brachymystax lenok tsinlingensis (assembly GCA_030435695.1). Classification (NCBI taxonomy): domain Eukaryota; kingdom Metazoa; phylum Chordata; class Actinopteri; order Salmoniformes; family Salmonidae; genus Brachymystax; species Brachymystax lenok. The sequence continues at coordinate 69,523,490 of CM059814.1, forward strand.
CATCCAAAGAACACCATACCTACTGTGAAGCATGGGGGTGGAAACATCATGCTTTGGGGCTGTTTTCTGCAAAGGGACCAGGACGACTGATCCGTGTAAAGGAAAGAATGAATGGGGCCATGTATCGTGAGATTTTGAGTGAAAACCTCCTTCCATCAGCAAGGGCATTGAAGATGAAACGTGGCTGGGTCTTTCAGCATGACAATGATCCCAAACACACCGCCTCGGGCAACGAAGGAGTGGCCGTAAGAAGCATTTCAAGGTCCTGGAGTGGCCTAGCCAGTCTCCAGATCTCAACCCCATAGAAAATCTTTGGAGGGAGTTGAAAGTCCGTGTTGCCCAGCGACAGCCCCAAAACATCACTGCTCTAGAGGAGATCTGCATGGCGGAATGGGCCAAAATACCAGCAACAGTGTGTGAAAACCTTGTGAAGACTTACAGAAAACGTTTGACCTCTGTCATTGCCAACAAAGGGTATATAACAAAGTATTGAGATAAACTTTTGTTATTGACCAAATACTTATTTTCCACCATCATTTGCAAATAAATGAATTAAAAATCCTACAATGTGATTTTCTGGATTTCTTTTTCTCATTTCGTCTGTCATAGTTGAAGTGTACCTATGATGAAAATTACAGGCCTCTCTCATCTTTTTAAGTTGGAGAACTTGCACAATTGGTGGCTGACTAAATACTTTTTTGCCCCACTGTATGTAGTAATGTAGAATTGAAGTCGTATTTAACTCTCTCTCTATCTCTCTCTAAAGGTAGGCCAGGCCAGTGTGTGTATATAATGTAGTATTTAACTCTCTCTCTCTCTCTCTCTAAAGGTAGGCCAGGCCAGTGTGTGTATATAATGTAGTATTTAACTCTCTCTCTCTCTCTGAAGGTAGGCCAGGTCAGTGTGTGTATGTAATGTAGTATTTAACTCTCTCTCTCTCTCTCTCTCTCTAAAGGTAGGCCAGGCCAGTGTGTGTATATAATGTAGTATTTAACTCTCTCTCTCTCTCTGAAGGTAGGCCAGGCCAGTGTGTGTATATAATGTAGTATTTAACTCTCTCTCTCTCTCTGAAGGTAGGCCAGTTCAGTGTGTGTATGTAATGTAGTATTTAACTCTCTCTCTGAAGGTAGGCCAGGTCAGTGTGTGTATGTAATGTAGTATTTAACTCTCTCTCTCTCTCTAAAGGTAGGCCAGGCCAGTGTGTGTATATAATGTAGTATTTAACTCTCTCTCTCTCTCTGAAGGTAGGCCAGGCCAGTGTGTGTATATAATGTAGTATTTAACTCTCTCTCTCTCTCTGAAGGTAGGCCAGGTCAGTGTGTGTATGTAATGTAGTATTTAACTCTCTCTCTGAAGGTAGGCCAGGCCAGTGTGTGTATGTAATGTAGTATTTAACTCTCTCTCTCTCTCTAAAGGTAGGCCAGGTCAGTGTGTGTATGTAATGTAGTATTTAACTCTCTCTCTAAAGGTAGGCCAGGTCAGTGTGTGTATGTAATGTAGTATTTAACTCTCTCTCTCTCTCTTTCTAAAGGTAGGCCAGGCCAGTGTGTGTATATAATGTAGTATTTAACTCTCTCTCTCTCTCTCTGAAGGTAGGCCAGGTCAGTGTGTGTATGTAATGTAGTATTTAACTCTCTCTCTGAAGGTAGGCCAGGTCAGTGTGTGTATGTAATGTAGTATTTAACTCTCTCTCTCTCTCTAAAGGTAGGCCAGGCCAGTGTGTGTATGTAATGTAGTATTTAACTCTCTCTCTCTCTCAAGGTAGGCCAGGTCAGTGTGTGTGTGTAATGTAGTATTTAACTCTCTCTCTCTCTCTAAAGGTAGGCCAGGTCAGTGTGTGTATATAATGTAGTATTTAACTATCTCTCTCTCTCTCTCTCTCTCTCTCTAAAGGTAGGCCAGGTCAGTGTGTGTATGTAATGTAGTATTTAACTCTCTCTCTCTCTCTCAAGGTAGGCCAGGTCAGTGTGTGTGTGTAATGTAGTATTTAACTCTCTCTCTCTCTCTCTCTAAAGGTAGGCCAGGTCAGTGTGTGTATATAATGTAGTATTTAACTCTCTCTCTCTCTCTCTAAAGGTAGGCCAGGTCAGTGTGTGTATATAATGTAGTATTTAACTCTCTCTCTCTCTCTAAAGGTAGGCCAGGTCAGTGTGTGTATATAATGTTTGAGTTTGAGTTTATTTGTATTTTTACAGGGACAGTGCACATTAATCAACGTTTCAGTAAAAGTGCCGGTTTTAGCCAGCCGGCTAATTTTCAACCGCAGTCCCTGGGCAGGTTATTAAAAACAATTACAATACAGGCAATCAATGAGCACACGCAGAGCAACATAGGACAAGCAAGACATAGCATGCAGACAGAGCAACATAGCACAAAAAGCAACAAGACAAAATCCATAAAAGCAACAGTATTTCCACACCTCACAAGCTACAGACAACGGACAACATGGAAAGCGGCAATACACAGCTAGGGATTATGTTCACAAATCTGATTGACATTTAGCCATGTCTTAATATTTTTTTGTGAAAGTGTGATAGGTGGTGCAGTTATGTGTGTCTGATGGCAGTGTATTCCAGACATGGGAAGCTCTCACAGAGAAAGAAGATTGACTAAAGGTGCTTTTCCTTAAGGGAACTATACAGTCACCTCTCATGGCAGACCTTGTGGATCTGCTGCCATATGTTTGGGTTTTCTGTTTAACAAAAGTACTAAGTGGAGGGGGAGCCAGGCCATTTAGGATCTTGAATACAAGACATGCGTCAGTGTATTGCACAAGATTTTCCAAACTCAGGAGCTCATGCTTTCTGAGGATGTAACAGTGATGATGACTATTGGGCTTCCTATCAAGGACTTTGAGAGCCTGTTTGTAGACAGACTGAATGGGTTTTAATGTTGTACAGCAAGCTTGGGCCCAACTAGTCAAGCAGTATGTTAAGTGATGGAGTATTATAGATTTGAAGTACAATTTTGCTACCTCTGTAGTCAAACAATTTCGTATAAATCGGAAATTAGCTAGGTTGAATTTGGTTATTTGAATTACCTTTTTCACCTGCTTTTTAAAAGAGAGGTTGGAATCTAGTATGATGCCAAGGTACTTGAAATCAGATACCACCTGGAGCTTCTCCCCTGACACATAGACATCTGGCTCAGTAGCATCTGTTGCCCTCTTTGTGAAGAACATGCAGACAGTTTTTTTCACATTGAGATACAAACACGAGTCACTGAGCCACTTTGTAACCTGGACCATTACAGTAGTGAGTCACTGAGCCACTTTGTAACCTGGACCATTACAGTAGTGAGTCACTGAGCCACTATGTAACCTGGACCATTACAGTAGTGAGTTCTTGTGCAGCTTGTTGTTTGCTCATTGCTTGCACCTATATCACTGTATCATCTGCATACATTTGAACTTCAGACCCAGTACAGACAGAAGGCAGATCATTAATGTACAGGCTAAACAGGAGGGGCCCCAGTATTGACCCTTGGGGCACGCCCACATCATAGCTAAGAGTGGGCGACAGCTCATTGCTCACTCTGACACACTGAGTTCTGCCTTCAAGGTATGATTTCATTCATCTCAAGGCATTGGTGGAAAAGTTGAACTTGGACAATGTAGTATTTAACTCTCTCTCTCTCTCTGAAGGTAGGCCAGGCCAGTGTGTGTATGTAATGTAGTATTTAACTCTCTCTCTCTCTGAAGGTAGGCCAGGTCAGTGTGTGTATATAATGTAGTATTTAACTCTCTCTCTCTCTCTCTGAAGGTAGGCCAGGCCAGTGTGTGTATATAATGTAGTATTTAACTCTCTCTCTCTCTCTCTCTGAAGGTAGGCCAGGTCAGTGTGTGTATGTAATGTAGTATTTAACTCTCTCTCTAAAGGTAGGCCAGGTCAGTGTGTGTATATAATGTAGTATTTAACTCTCTCTCTCTCTCTAAAGGTAGGCCAGGTCAGTGTGTGTATGTAATGTAGTATTTAACTCTCTCTCTGAAGGTAGGCCAGGTCAGTGTGTGTATGTAATGTAGTATTTAACTCTCTCTCTCTCTCTCTCTAAAGGTAGGCCAGGCCAGTGTGTGTATTTAATGTAGTATTTAACTCTCTCTCTCTCTCTAAAGGTAGGCCAGGTCAGTGTGTGTATGTAATGTAGTATTTAACTCTCTCTCTCTCTCTCTCTCTCTAAAGGTAGGTCAGGTCAGTGTGTGTATATAATGTAGTATTTAACTCTCTCTCTCTCTCTCTCTCTAAAGGTAGGCCAGGCCAGTGTGTGTATATAATGTAGTATTTAACTCTCTCTCTCTCTCTAAAGGTAGGCCAGGTCAGTGTGTGTATATAATGTAGTATTTAACTCTCTCTCTCTCTCTAAAGGTAGGCCAGGTCAGTGTGTATATGTAATGTAGTATTTAACTCTCTCTCTCTCTCTAAAGGTAGGCCAGGTCAGTGTGTGTATGTAATGTAGTATTTAACTCTCTCTCTCTCTCTCTAAAGGTAGGCCAGGTCAGTGTGTGTATGTAATGTAGTATTTAACTCTCTCTCTCTCTCTAAAGGTGGGCCAGGTCAGTGTGTGTATGTAATGTAGTATTTAACTCTCTCTCTCTCTCTCTCTCTCTCTCTCTCTCTAAAGGTAGGCCAAGTCAGTGTGTGTATATAATGTAGTATTTAACTCTCTCTCTCTCTCTCTCTGAAGGTAGGCCAGGCCAGTGTGTGTATCCATGAATGTACGTCACTATGATGATGACCGACCAGCTGATGGACTTAGCTCCGCCTCCGCTGCTGAACGGGGAGCTGCCGCTGATGCAACACATGGTTAATGGAGACGCAGCGCAACAGGTTGGTAACACACACACACACACACGCACATTGTACAAATGCCAAACGCAGTTCGGCTAGTGTGAAGGAGGTGTCCCGCTCAAGCCCTTCCCTGAGGGCAATCATTAAGGAGCGTTTTCATTGAAACACCCAATAAAGAAGGTTCCTACTAGAGATCAAAGAGGACTGTCAGACAGGCTGGTCAGATGACTATCTGCAGAGGACCCAGACACAGAGACGGGCTGTGTGTGTGTGTGTGTTGTGTTGTCTACCTGTAGAGGAAAAAGCCCTCAGATAACAATTGAAGACATAACACATGAACATACAGACTGTTTGCTCACTGATGTAATACTGTATCACTACAAACATTGTGTGCATGTCTATGTGATGGGGCTTTTCTCTTCTCTGTAAACCTGGGTAGCCCTCTAGTACGCGCCGTGGTTCCCATAGCAACAGCAGCAGCAGACAATGCAGGAAGTGTGTGTGTCCGTTTGCGTGTGAGGGGAAAGGGAGAGAGCAGCTTTACGTCGCTATGGGAAGACGCGGATTGAACAGGAGGGGATATGAACGGGCTGGGAAGAGGACACACCTGTTGCACGTATAGTGTGTGTTTGCATGGTTTGTGTGTGTGTGGTGTGGGTTTAGCGGGGTGTGTGTGTGTGTGGTGTGGGTTTGCGGGGTTTGTGTGTGTGTGTTGTGGGTTTGCGGGGTGTGTGTGTGTGTGGTGTGGGTTTGCGGGGTGTGTGTGTGTGTGGTGTGGGTTTTCGGGGTTTGTGTGTGTTGTGGGTTTGCGGGGTGTGTGTGTGTGTGTGTGGTGTGTATGAATGTGCCATGGCAGGACATGTGTTCCATGTCTACAGCCACAGTCTCAACAACCTCCACACGGACATCATGACGGTAAGAGACTTCACACCCTAACAGCCCCGACATATATGCAGTGGTCTTGCATGTTTGAGGCCTGGGGGGCTGTCAGAGTGTGTGTGTGTGTGTTTGTCCTGACTGAGTGTGAGTAACGTCTTCGTTTCCTTCTCATGTATGTCTGTGATCGATATGTTGTGTCTGAACCGGACTGCTATCGTTGTGTTTTGTCTGATCTGTCTCTCTGGTCTCGGCAGGTGATCCTGGTACAGGTGAATCCAGGGGAGACCTTCACCATCAGAGCGGAGGACGGCTCGCTGCAATGCATCCAGGGTAGGTCGCACGCTTATGACATCACAACCCTACGCCCCAGTTACACCTGCCTCATTCCTGTTTTCTGTTGACAGCACAACACTGTGCTTAGCTAGATGTGTGTGTGTGTGTGATATTCGATGGCTTGTGTTGTACTGTAAACATACTGGTATATAACATACTGGTATATAACATACTGGTATGTAACATACTGGTATGTAACATACTGGTATGTAACATACTGGTATATAACATACTGGTATATAACATACTGGTATGTAACATACTGGTATATAACATACTGGTATGTAACATACTGGTATGTAACATACTGGTATATAACATACTGGTATATAACAAGCTATTATAGACCAGGGGGATTCCTGTAACTCCAAGGGTGTGTCTCACTCTGATGACATCACAACAGAGTGAGATGTAAATCCCCCTTAGGGCTTTGGTCTTTATCTCTCTCGCTCTGCCCCCTCTCTGATGAAGGGTCTCTTCCAGACAGTACAGTCTTGGCTCAGACAGCCCCCTTCCCCTACCCCCTCCATGTTATTCTAGCTAATTACCCCACCCCTCATCCTCCACCCAGTGTGTAATTCAATTAGGACTCAGAGCTTTTGCCAGAGGCCAAAGAGACAGGCAGACAGACAGGCAGGCAGGGAGAAGATGTGGTTGTACTGCCAGAGTGTCTGAGTGGGTAGGACAGGTTTCCAGCCTAGTTTCAGGTACAGGTTGGGCCAGACAGTGCATGGGTTAAGGCACCTGCAGACTAGGTTCTGTTTGCTCCTAGCAGAACTTGGCTAGGCGAAAGCCAACGTCTGTGAACGCATACTCCATTAATAACCTTTTACTGCAGTGGGCTGAATCAGGGTCACGCAGAGTGTTTCTTGGTAGTCTTAAACAAATCTACTTTGAAACAAAAGTATACACCTCACACACACATGGTTGTGGGTTTAAAAAGAAGACACCGGCACCATGTCAGATATAGAGTTGAAATGTACTACATTTTGAGTTTACATTTCAATATTACCCTTTATATACATGACAGAAGACTGAAATATACTTCATAACCAAAAGTATGTGGACACCTGCTCGTCGAACATTCCAAAATCATGTTGGTCCCCCCCTTTGCTGCTATAACAGCCTCCACTCATCTGGGAAGGCTTTCCACTAGATGTTGGAACATTGCTGCGGGGACTTCCATTCAGCCACAAAAGCATTAGTGAGGTCGGGCGGTGATGTTGTGCGATTAGCGTTAGTGAAGTCAGGGCTCTGTGCAGGCCTGTCAAGTTCTTCCACAACGACCAACAAACCATTTCTGTAAGGACCTCGCTTTGTGCACAGGGGCATTGTCATGCTGAAACAGGACAAGGTCTTCCCCAAACTGTTGCCACAAAGTTGGAAGCACAGAATGGTCTAGAATGTCATTGTATGTTGTAGCGTTAAATTGCCCCTTCACTGGAACTAAGGGGCCTAGCCCGAACCATGAAAACAGCTCCAGACCATTATTGCTCTTCCACCAAACTTTACAGTTGGCACTATGCTTTACAGTTGGCACTACTTTGGGCAGGTAGTGTTCTCCTGGCATCCACCGAACCCAGATTTGTCCGTTGGACTGCCAGGTGGTGAAGCGTGATTCATCACTCCAGAGAACGCGTTTCCACTGCTCCAGAGTCCAATGGCGGCAAGCTTTACACCACTCCAGCCGAGCAACCAAGGACAGACGATTTTTTTACACACTACGCACTTTAGCACTCAGCGGTCCCGTTCTGTGAGCTTGTGTGGCCTACCACTTCACGGTTGAGCCGTTGTTGCTCCTAGACATATCCACTTTACAATAACAGTACTTACAGTTGACCGGGGGCAGCTCTAGCAGGGTAGAAATTTGATAAACTGACTTGTTGGAAAGATGGAATCCTATGATGATGCCACGTTGAAAGTCACTGAGCTCTTCAGTAAGGCTATTCTACTGTCAATGGGACAAGGACATCCCTGCCGGCCAAACCCTCCCCTAACCCGGACCAATTGTGTGCCACCCCATGGGTCTCCCGGTCGCGGCCGGCTGCGACAGAGCTTGGACTCGAACCCAGAATCTCTAGTGGCGCAGCTAGCAGTGCCTTACACCTCTGCACCACTCGGGAGGCCCCAGTCGTGCAATTTTACACCTAGATAAGGTGAACAGTGAACAGAATATGTCTCGCGTTAAATGACAACAAACACTTCATAGAAAAATCCCATCCATAGTTCCCATCTCTACTGTTGACCTATCACAGACGAAGGGATGTAGCCTTCAGCTATTGAACTTCGACTTGCCTCAAGAGAAAAATAACAGACGAAAAAAATAAAAACTGCCGAACACCAGAATAAAATCTTCTCGAAATCTCGTCATAATATATGCAGGAACTGTTTGGACCAGATAGAATGCGACAGGCTTTAGGGTTGGACAGTGTGTCTGTGTGTATAGGGGGTGTTACTTTGCACACTCAGGTTGAGGAAGCAGACAGGAGGTCACTGGAACAGACCCCCCTCTACGACCACACACACACACACACGCTCAGGTCACTGGGTTTATTGAGAGCTGGGGTGAAGCAGTGTGTTTGAAGACCAGTTGAGCTGTTCTTTACAGAGTGTGATTACTGAGACCTCAGAGCAGTGTGTGTGTGTGTGTGTGTGTGTGTGTGTGTGTCCCCACGCGTGTGTATTACAGAGACTGGAGTTTTATGTGAAGTAACCTCTGTTTAACTGGAGTACTGTGGTACACACACTGCTCTGACTGCACCAGCCAATGTACTGCACTGTCCAAAGACAGATTCTTCAAGACGGAGTCTCTATCTCACTCACTCGTTTCCCCTCGGTCTGTCTAGGGTTCAATACCGGTGACCGGTATCCCAGGAATTCCCAACCAAGCTCCTTCCCATATTTCCGTTAAAGATAATGAAGGGTCCCGTGGACCAGTAATATAAAAATGTTATGCCGCTAATTTTTGATCCACTTAACTATTTTCCCTTACCTTCTCTCCCCTCTCACCCTCCCTGAACGTTCCCACACTCACATCAAAGGCAGTGACTATAGAGTGTGTGTGAAAGCACCATGCTCTGGAATGTGTGTGTGTGTGCATGCATGTTTGCAACAGCCATCCTAGAGCTGCCAGGATAATAGATTTATGTGTTGGACATCTGTAGGCTTTTGCTGTTGTATTGCTGTTACAGGTATGGGTAATGTAGTTTAAAGTATTTCCTGAGCGGGGCGGCTATTACATATATGGGTAATGTAGTTTAAAGTATTTCCTGAGCAGAGCGGCTGTTACATGTATGGGTAATGTAGTTTAACGTATTTCCTGAGTAGAGCGGCTGTTGCAGTGTGGGTAATGTAGTTTAAAGTCTTTCCTAGCAGAGCACCTGTTGCAGTGTGGTTATAGTTTAATGTATTTCCAGAGCAGGGCGGCTGTTGTGGCCCCTTCCACTGGCCCCATTGATGTGGTCTCTTTTCCTGTTGTGTGTGTGTGTGTGTCTGTGTGTGTGTGTGTGCCATCTGCTCAAAGCCAAGAAACTCTTTGATTCTCTCTCACCGACACGTGAGACCTTTCCCATCTCTCTCTTTCTCTCTCTTTCTATATACTTCTCTATCTCTCTTTATCTATCGCTCTCTCTTTCTCTATCTTTCTCTAAGACAGTTGTACGTAACATATAGTATGTTGTGCTGTAATTACCCTGCGTGCAAAACTGGTTGCAGGCAATGAATCAGGTTGTATTCTGGTTGTAAAAGGACGTTTTGTCCACATCTTTTTAGCAACCAGAAAAATACATCTTTATCTTATTTAAATGACCCGATAAGTTAAAGATGACATCATAGTCATGATGTTGTAATGTTGTCTTTACCTGGTTTAGTTGTAATCTGGTTCAATGTCAACTACTCATCCAGGAAACACATTTACACCCAGGGAGCTTGGGTGAGCTTAGTGTTGGGTGGGCTTAGTGTTGGGTGGGCTTAGTGTTGTGTAGGCTTAGTGTTAGGTGGGCTTCGTGTTGTGTAGGCTTAGTGTTAGGTGGGCTTAGTGTTGGGTGGGCTTAGTGTTGGGTGGGCTTAGTGTTGGGTGGGCTTAGTGTTGGGTAGGCTTAGTGTTGTGTAGGCTTAGTGTTGGGTGGGCTTAGTGTTGGGTGGGCTTAATGTTGGGTGGGCTTAGTGTTGGGTGGGCTTAGTGTGCAAGTGTGTGTATATGTGCTTGTGCGTGTGTGTGTGTGTGCGTGTGTGTGTGTGTGTCTGTGCGTATATAGTGCGTTGGGTTCCACTAGGTTTGGGAAAGCTGTCACCATGAGAAAACCTCTCCAGGTGGTGTGTAATGGAATTTGGGCCCACAGGGCATGGAGTGTCTGAGTGAGAGAGAGAGTACACAGAGAGTACACAGTGGCAGAATACCAGACCACTGTGACTGACCCAAACATAAGGAAAGCTTTGACTATTTACAGACTAGAGGTCGACAGATTAATCGGAATGGACGATTAATTAGGGCCGATTTCAAGTTTTCATAACAATCGGTAATCAGCATTTATGGAGGCCGATTACATTGCATTCCACGAGGAAACTGCGTGGCAGGCTGACCACCTGTTAAGCGAGTGCAGCAAGGAGCCAAGGTAAGTTGCTAGCTAGCATTAAACTTATCTTATAAAAAACAATCAATCTTCACATAATCACTAGTTAACTACACATGGTTGTTGATATTACTAGTTTATCTAGCTTGTCCTGCGTTGCTTATAATCAATGCAGTGCCTGTTAATTTATCATCGAATTACAGCCTACTTCCCCAAACGGGTGATGATTTAACAAGCGCATTCGCGAAAAAAGCACTGTCGTTGCACCAATGTACCTAACCATAAATATCAATGCCTTTCTTAAAATCAACACACAAAGTAAAAAAAAATAATCTACATATTTAGTTAATATTGCCTGCTAACATTAATTTATTTTAACTAGGGAAATTGTGTCACTTCTCTTGCGTTCAGTGCAAGTAGAGTCAGGGTATATGCAGCAGTTTGGGCTGCCTGGCTCGTTGCAAACTGTGTGAAGACTATTTCTTCCTAACAAAGACCGGAATTAATTTGCCAGAATTTTACATAATTATGACATAACATTGAAGGTTGTGCAATGTAACAGCAATATTTAGACTTAGGGTTGCCACCCGTTCGATGAAATACAGGATTTGACCATATTAATGAGTAAAGGCTCGTATTTCTGTGTGTTTATTATATTATAATTAAGTCTATGATTTGATATTTGTTAGAGCAGTCTGACTGAGCGGTGGTAGGCAGCAGCAGGCTAGTAAGCATTCATTCAAACAGCACTTTCCTGCGTTTGCCAGCAGCTCTTCGCAATGCTTGAAGCACAGCGCTGTTCATGACTTCAAGCCTATCAACTCCAGAGATTAGGCTGGCAATACTATAGTGCCTATAAGAACATCCAATAGTCAAAGGTATATGAAATACAAATGGTATACATGGCACATATTGCACTTTTACTTTCTTCTCCAACACTGTGTTTTTGCATTATTTAAACCAAATTGAGCATGTTAAATGATTTATTTGAGACTAAATAGATTTTATGTATGTATTATATTAAGTTATATTAAATATATATATATATATATAAAAGAAAATAATCGTCCGATTAATCGTATCGGCTTTTTTTGGTCCTCTAATAATCGGTATCGGCGTTGAAAAATCATAGTCGGTCGACCTCTAGTACAGACTCAGTGAGCATAGCCTTGCTATTGAGAAAGGCCACGGAAGGCAGACCAGGCTCTCAAGAGAAGACAGACTGCTCACAAAATGAGGTGGAAACTGAGCTGCACTTTGTAACCTCCTGCCAAATGTATGACCATATTAGAGACACATATTTCCCTCAGATTACACAGATCCACAAAGAATTTGAAAACATACCCAATTTTGATGAACTCCCAAATCTACTGGGTGAAATACCACAGTGTGCCATCACATCAGCAAGATTTGTGACCTGTTGCCACAAGAAAATGGCAACCAGTGAAGAACAAACACCATTGTAAATACAACCCATATTTATGCTTATTTATTTTCTATTTAACTATTTGCATCGTTACAACACTGTATATAGACATAATTTGACATGTTTTTATTATTTTGGAACTTCTGTGAGTGTAATGTTTACTGTTCATTTTTATTGCTTATTTAACATATGTTTCCCATGCCAATAAAGCCCTTAAATTGAATAGAGAGAGAGAGAGAGAGAGAGAGAGAGAGAGAGAGAGAGAGAGAGAGAGAGAGAGAGAGAGAGAGAGAGAGAGAGAGAGAGAGAGAGAGAGAGAGAGAGAGAGAGAGAGAGAGAGAGAGAGAGAGAGAGAGAGAGAGAGAGAGAGAGAGAGAGAGAGAGAGAGAGAGAGCGAGAGAGAGAGAGAGACCACATTCTGGGTGAACCTACTTCCTCTCTCTCTGACACCTGCGTCCCCCGTCCTGTACAGTTGGTTTGGTCTGCCAGTTCACTGAAGCCTGAACTCTTCGGACTCTACCACTTCAGGTAAAACAGGGAGGGGGACAAACCTTTGCTCTATCTGTGTGTGTGTGTGTTTGCTACTGAGAGAGTGCTTTTCCAGATTTGGAATTCTTGGCTCCCTGGAAGCTCAGGGATCAACTGGAGCAGTCCTCCCTCCCTCTATCCCGCTCTTCTCGCTCTCACTTTTCTTTCTCTCTTCCTCCATCCCTCTATCTGTCTGTCTGAAAACTTCATCCCTCTTTCCTTCTCTTCTTTCTGTATCTTGCTGTACTGCTCTCTCATCCTATCTCGTGTACTTTTCCCTTCAACATCAGCTACTTATGCTTCTTTGTCTTCTCTTTTGTTCCTTCTTTCTGGCTTGTATTTGTATCAGTTCCAGGGAAAAGCCCTTTTCCTTCCGCTCAGCTGTGATAGGCTTCGAGATGAAAGAGACAACTGTAATAGGCTTTGAGATTAAAAAGACAACTCTGATAGCCTCAGAGATGAAAGAGGCAGCTGTGATAGGCTCAGAGATGAAAGAGACAGGAAGTCAGGGTCTGGGGCGGGGCTTAGCCTTGGGGAGCGAGGGGTGAGAGGAGAGACTGGAAAGAAAAGGAGAGGAAGAGAGGGACCAAGAAATTTGATAGAGAGATATATAATATAGAGATATATATAGATAGATAGAACATGGGTAAATGCAATGGAATGTCTTGCATTTTCTCTCCTTCTTCTTCTCCTTCTTCATTCCCTTTTCCACATCCCTACTTTTTGTCTGATAAGCCAAAAGCCCCAGGACAGCACACACACACACACACACACACACACACACACACACACACACACACACACACACACACACGGGAATGTTGAGTGGGGAAAGTCCCTGCTAATTTAGAATTTCCAGTATTCTTTCCACTGACATTCTAAAGAACCCTCTTTCCTTCTTCTCTCTCTCCTCCTCTCCCTCCTTCCCTCGATCTCTCTCTCTCTCCTTCCCTTGGTCTCTCTTTCTACCTCGGTCTCGCTCTCAGTCTCTCTATATCTCTCCCTCCCTCTCTCTCTCTCTCTCTCTCCCTCTCTCTCTCTGTCTGTCTCTCTGTGATGGACACAAACACCCTGCTGTTCAGACCGTGACTCACACAGCAGGAATTTCCTAGATGAAAATGTGGAGAGAGCGAGAGGAGGGAGGGAGGAAGAGAGAGAGAGCAAGAGGAGGGAGGAAGGAAGAGTCTGCTAACATCTATGGAAGAGAGAGAGAGAAAGTTCCTAATGACCTTTATTGAACACCAACACATTTCTTCACTGATGGATATCAGGTGAGACAGGGCTTAAGTTTGGGGAGAGGGAGAGAAAGAAAGGTAGATGGAAGGGAGGGGATGGTGTGAGAGACAGAGAGAGAGACAGAAAGAGAGGGGGAGAAAGTCGGACAGAAAGAAAGAGAGACGGAGGGAGGATGGGAGGAGAGCAGGAAATGGTTTTCAGACTCCCAGTCTGTTTAGACCAACAGCTGTTGCACCTCTTCACTCTCTCGCAGTGTGTGTGTGTGTGTGTGTGTGTGTGTGTGTGTGTGTGTGTGTGTGTGTGTGTGTGTGTGTGTGTGTGTGTGTATTCATACATTGGGAACAGTGAGTCATCAGGATCTGGGTTATTAGATCGAGACGGCTTCCCTTCCTCCCTGCCTCCCTCCCTACCCCTCTTCCTCCCTACCTCACTCCCTACCCATCTTCCTCCCTACCTCACTCCCTACCCCTCTTCCTCCCTACCTCACTCCCTACCCCTCTTCCTCCCTACCTCACTCCCTACCCCTCTTCCTCCCTACCTCACTCCCTACCCCTCTTCCTCCCTACCTCCCTCCCTACCCCTCTTCCTCCCTACCTCCCTCCCTACCCCTCTTCCTCCCTACCTCCCTCCCTACCCTCTTCCTCCCTACCTCACTCCCTACCCCTCTTCCTCCCTACCTCACTCCCTACCCTCTTCCTCCCTACCTCACTCCCTACCCCTCTTCCTCCCTACCTCACTCCCTACCCTCTTCCTCCCTACCTCACTCCCTACCCCTCTTCCTCCCTGCCTCCCTCCCTACCCCTCTTCCTCCCTACCTCCCTCCCTACCCCTCTTCCTCCCTACCTCACTCCCTACCCTCTTCCTCCCTACCTCACTCCCTACCCCTCTTCCTCCCTACCTCACTCCCTACCCTCTTCCTCCCTACCTCACTCCCTACCCCTCTTCCTCCCTACCTCCTCCCTACCCCCCCTCTCTCTCTCTCTCTCCCCCTTCTCTCGTCTCTCTCTCTCTCCTTCTACATCTCCAGTTCATATTCCCCACCATATTTCCAGACATTTTCAGAGGAAATCAATTGAGAAAACGTGTGTATGTGTGGGTGTCAGTGTGTGTCAGTGTGTGTCAGTGTGTGTCAGTGTGTGCGTCACAGGAGGCTGCTGATGGGAGGACAGCTCATAATAATGGCTGGAATGGAGTGAATGGAATGGCATGGATGCATGGACATGTATTTGATACCATTCCACTCCAGCCATTACCACAAGCTCATCCTCCCCAATTAAGGTGCCACCAACCTCCTGTGGTGTGAGTGTTATGGTATTGGTAATTTAGCCTTGCTCTAGACATGGCGTTAGCTTGGTTAGATCACACCCAGCAGCAGAACTAGGCCACCCCAGCAAACACAGCCCTGGGAGAGGAGAGGGCAGTCAGGAAGTCTGGCTAGCGCTAGGCTATTTCTATGTATGTTTTGCTAATGCTAGGCTAAGGGTAGGCTAATGCTACATTAACAAGAGGAGAGGAGATGACTGAAGAGATTACTCAATATCATAATTGATATCATAACATTAACATAGCCTGGTACAGATGTTTGTGAGCAGTGTTGCTCCTCTAACTGTGCTGGTGGAATCAAGAGAAACTGAGGTTCTGTGTTTGGACCTGAACACATAATACTCTCTCTCTCTATCACTGTCTTTAGAGCTCTAGTCTGTAATTATTCAGCTGACTGCTGACTTGCTCTGGAATGTCAATCATAAGTTATGATGCTGCGTTTGTAGTTGAAGTCCCTCCTGCTTCACTGATCCTCACTGCCCCCATTCATCATGGCTACCAGACTTGTGACTGTGTGTGGCATCAGATTTGGCTCTCCACCGCAGACTGTCTGGTCTCTGCTATTTCAGATCGTTCCTCTCGCTCTCTCTCTCTCGCTCTCTCTCTCTCGCTTTCTCTCTCTCTCGCTTTCTCTCTCTCTCTGTCTCTCTCTCTCTCTCTCTCTCTCTCTCTCTCTCGCTTTCTCTCTCTCTCGCTTTCTCTCTCTCTCTCTCTCTCTCTCTCTCTCTCTCTCTCTCTCTCTCTCTCTCTCTCTCTCTCTCTCTCTCTCTCTCTCTCTCTCTCTCTCTCTCTCTCTCTCTCTCTCTCTCTCTCTCTCTCTCTCTCTCTCTCTCTCTCTCTCTCTCTCTCTCTCTCTCTCTCTCTCTCTCTCTCTCTCTCTCTCTCAAATTCAAATTTTTCAAATTCAAATTCAAGCTGCTTTATTGGCATGAAAAACATTGTGTCAATATTGCCAAAGCAACAATGTATACAATATACATTGTAATAAAATTAGAAACAATAACATATAATAATATAAAATGGTAGTAAATAATAATACAAAATTAAATACAAAAATAATAACAATAAAATGGTAAGTCAGTAGTAAAAATGTAATAAATTGAAAAAATCTAAATATGGAAAATTAAGCTATAACTAACTTATAACTAAATAATGGTAATCTACATCTGTACTACAACTACCATCATCATCACTACTACTGCCATCACCATCATCATTAAACTGCTATCATTACCATTACCACCCATATCACTACTATACGGAATGATAAACAACAATAATAATAGTAGTAACAATAATATTAATAACAATAACAGCTATAATTAGTAAGTTCCTGTTTACTATGCAGATGTTACTATTCAGTGTCCCTCAGGCTATGGCAGGCAAATACATATTTGGCTGCAAGAGGAGCCATTGCTCCTTAAGCCCCATGAGTATTTTTAGTTTTTCCTCTGGATTTAATGAGTTAAAATTTGGAATAAATGTAGTCATTTCTGTGAATAATGAATCTCTTGGTGAGGAATATTTATCACAGTAAAGGAGGAAGTGCATCTCTGTTTCTACCTCCCCTGTCGTGCAGTGACCACATACACGCTCCTCCTTGGGTAGCCATGTCTTTTTATGTCTGCCGGTTTCTATTGCCAATCGGTGGTCACTCAGCCTGTACTTGGTAAGGATCTGTCTCTGCCGTATCTCTGACAGAGTAGAGATAATCAGCCAATTCATATTCTCTGTTTAGGGTCAGATAGCAATTTAGTCGGCTTTGGGATTTTGTTTCGTTTTTCCAATGTTGTAAATATGAGTCTTTTGATTGGTTCATGATTTTGTTTATTGGAATTCTTTCTTTTGAAGCAGTGCCGGTGTCAGCTTGGTTGGTTAGGTCCAACACCAGCTGACTGAGAGGGAACTTCGTTTCTGGGCTCAGCTCTTGGGTTTGAAGTGCTTTAAATTGCAGACTAGAATTTGGACTTGAATTTAGATGTTGCCAAAATTTTAATGATCTTTCTGTATTTTCATTAATACTGAAGCGGCCCAATTCTGCCCTACATCCATTAGTTGGTGTATTTCTCTGGACTTGTAGAATTGTCCGACAGAATTCTGCATGTAGGAGCTTCAATTGGATGTTTGTCCCACCTTTTAAAGTCCAGTTTATTGAGTGGCCCCCAAACCTCACTTCCGTAAAGAGCTATTGGTAGAATTACACTGTCTCTCTCTCTCTCTCTCTCTCTCTCTCTCTCTCTCTCTCTCTCGCTCTCTCTCTCTCTCTCTCTCTCTCTCTCTCTCTCTCTCTCTCTCTCTCTCTCTCTCTCTGTCTCTCTCTCTCTCTCTCTCTCTCTCTCTCTCTCTCTCTCTCTCTCTCTCTCTCTCTCTCTCTCTCTCTCTCTCTCTCTGTCTCTCTCTCTCTCTCTCTCTCTCTCTCTCTCTCTCTCTCTCTCTCTCTCTCTCTCTCTCTCTCTCTCTCTCTCTCTGTCTCTCGCTGTCTCTGTCTCTCTCTCTCACTCTCTCTGTCTCTCTCACTCTCTCTTTTTATCATTCTCTCTCTCTCATTCTGTCTATCTCTTACTGTAAAACTTTTGTTCCTGTAATTTACTTTGATGTTGGGAACTGTTAAAGTGTGTGCTGGACTTAATGTTGTGTGTGTGTGAGGCTTCAGGCAGAGGAAACTGTAGTGGGAGTGTCTGTTCTCAGAGCTCTGGAGAGATACCATTACCTCGGTAACACACACACACACACACACACACACACACACACACACACACACACACACACACACACACACACACACACACACACACACACACACACACACACACCCTGCTAAACACATACATAATACTCAGGCAGTGCCACATCATTACTGACCCGAACACACACACACGATATCCCATCAGAGCCCCTTGAAGCAGCTGCCGGATCTGGACGGTTTGTGTGTGTGTTTGTGTGTGTGTTAAGGTTGGGTGGTATACCGTATATACCGTGATTTTTTATATGATTGTCCAATATCGTCAAGACCGTTTAAAAAAAAGACATAATAATTGAATATTCTAACTTTTTAAATACCTGCAGTCAACTTGTGCACTAGATAATAGATCAAACAAACCACTTTTCGCCTGTTAGATAATTTTTCATTATGAAGCTTAACGGTACTAGTTTGAGCCAGTCACGTGTGTTTGTTTACAAAGAAGCGCAAAGAGCAAAATGGGAGTTTTATTAACTCTCCAGAGCTCTGAGTTTAGAATGGTTAACGTTAGCTTGCAAGATCAGTTGTCTTGGCAACAGCAGCAGAGACAATCCGCTCCTGAATTAAGATTCCTGCTGTCTAACGTTTGTTTTGTGCGTGCTGCAAACTGCGTTTTGAGATACCTGCATAACTTCATGGGCTGGGTTTTCTGGCGTTAGTAAATGTTCGCATGCGCTTGTTAGCATTTACCTAGAATCCGCTATGGGAGTTTTTTAGTACTTGTTAGCATTTACCTAGCATCCTCTATGGGAGTTCCTTTGTGCTTGTTAGCATTTACCTAGCATCCGCTATGGAAGTTCCTTTGTACTTGTTAGCATTTACCTAGCATCCGCTATGGGAGTTCCTTTGTACTTGTTAGCATTTAGCTAGCATCCGCTATGGAAGTTCCTTTGTACTTGTTAGCATTTACCTAGCATCCGCTATGGGAGTTCCTTTGTACTTGTTAGCATTTACCTAGCATCCGCTATGGGAGTTCCTTTGTACTTGTTAGCATTTACCTAGCATCCGCTATGGGAGTTCCTTTGTACTTGTTAGCATTTTGCGAGCATTCTGGTAACTGACGTTTTTGGGTCTTTTTTTATGTTTGAAAAAGAAATATTGCTCCTTGTGACTGCCGGTAATATCATATATCCCGGGATGGCACAGGTACGGTATGAAGGTATGGAAAGCTGGGTACCGCCCAACCCTAGTGTGTATGTGTGTGTTTGGGATTTCCATCTGTGCCTAGTTGGCTGTATGTAGGACATCTTACAAACAGACTCCTTTCATAGCACACACAAACACATACAAACACACACACATACATACAAACACATACACACAAACACATACACACAAACACATACACACAAACACATATACACACACACTCTTTCCCAGGAGGGTCTGCGTTTCCTCTCATATGGTAACCACATGTGTGAGTGAGTGAGGGGGGGGCAGCAAAAGGGAGTAAGACGGGAGAAACACTTAGAGAGAGGGAGACATGGAGGGGGAGACAGGGAGAGAGACAGAGAGAGAGAGAGAGAGAGAGAGAGAGAGAGAGAGAGAGAGAGAGAGAGAGAGAGAGAGAGAGAGAGAGAGAGAGAGAGAGAGAGAGAGAGAGAGAGAGAGAGACATGGAGGGAGAGGGGGAGACAGGAGAGAGAGAGAGAGAGAGAGAGAGAGAGAGGGAGACAGGGAGGGGGAGAGGGAGGGAGAGTGGGGAGACAGGGAGAGGGAGAGTGGGAGACAGGGAGGGAGGGAGAGTGGGAGACAGGGAGGGAGGGAGAGTGGGAGACAGGGAGGGGAGAGAGAGGGAGAGTGGGAGACAGGGAGGGGGAGAGTGAGAGACAGGGAGAGAGAGGGAGAGTGGGAGACAGGGAGGGGGAGAGTGAGAGACAGCGAGAGAGAGGGAGAGAGACAGGGAGGGGGAGAGAGTGAAAGTGTTTTCCACATCTGTTCCTAAACGTTTTATTCTCCACTGAGTTATTGTGTTGAAAGGATTACAACATACAAGAGCATGTTGTGTCTCAGCCGATGGCGGGCACAACACCCACAAAAATAGGGGCTACGCTACATATGCGAATATGAAACAAAAAATTAAGCAGGAAGCATGAGTTTTTACTCACCAAAGTAACAACACATTGTGGTCAAAGAATTAGTGGTTGTAGTTAGGGGTGTAACGGTTCACCAAACCAATGGTTCGGTACGTATTGCGGTTTTGGGGCCACGGTTAGGTTTCGGTACAGTGGGAAAATGAAATGCCATTCACAATGTTCAGCGTTCACTATGTTCCTGGCATTCATTTTCTTCTTTTTTGAACTTGTTTTACCAGATAAGTTGACTGAGAACACATTCTCATTCATATCAACGA
Organism: Brachymystax lenok tsinlingensis; assembly: GCA_030435695.1. NCBI lineage: Eukaryota > Metazoa > Chordata > Actinopteri > Salmoniformes > Salmonidae > Brachymystax > Brachymystax lenok. The sequence goes on from CM059814.1 coordinate 69,543,662, forward strand.
CCTGGGGAATAGTTACAGGGGAGAGGAGGGGGATGAATGAGCCAATTGGAAGCTGGGGATAATTAGGTGGATAATTAGATAATTAGGTGGCCATGATGGTATGAGGGCCAGATTGGGAAAATAGCCAGGGTTACCACTAGTGATGCACCGATATTACATTTTTGGCCGATACCGATATCCAATATTTTCCTTGCCAACAAAACCCCGAAACCGATAACCGATATTTACAATTTTTGCGGCCTTTTAAGCATTCTAGTACAGTTAAATTGTTAACACACACACATGGACACGCAGCGATCTAAGGCACTGCATCTCAGTGCAAGAGGGCGTCACTACAGTCCCTGATTCGAATCCAATCTGGCCGTGATTGGGAGTCAATGGAAATAAGAATTTGTTCTTAACTGACTTGCCTAGTTAAATAAAGGTTACACACACACCGCACCACACTGACCAAAAAGTAATTTTGTTGGAATTTAGGTATGTCCCCATTACTAGTAAAACATAATCAAAACCTATTTCGTTCACTTACTTGCTGTGCTGTTTCGTTGTTCATTTGTTCAGTCGTTTCATTCTCAACCAGGATTTCATCATACATGTCAAGCAGTGAAGTTTCAACTCTGTCCTGTCCGTTTCCATCTTGTCCAGCTGTGTATGTAAGATTTCACCTAAACCCTGTTTCTTATCTGCATCGAAGTAGCGGCCCTTGTACCTAGCATCGAGCATGGTGGCGACACAGTAAAGAGGCTCAGAGAGAATGCCACTGAATCGCTTGTTCACAGCCTTGAGTACTTTTGTAAGTTTTAACCCCACGGCATGTTTTGTTGAGCAGGGGTTTCAATGCCATGACAGAGGGCATCACGTCTGCTGCAGATGCAGTTGATGAGCTTATTTCTCGAGTCAGTTGTTTGAATGGCGCTAGGAGCGTGTTCATGTTTCCAAGTTTTCTCAAATGCCATTGAAATGGCAGCAGCGGTATGAGAACCAGCACATTCTTGAGCATGCAATACGTCTTTCCTCAGTACTAAATCCTCGTCGACCCACTGTGCTGTCAGACTCAGCATGCTCATGGGGCTGACATCGCTGGTCCAAATGTCAGTCGTGAAGCTAATAGCAGTGACGCCCATAGCAAGTAGCTCATGGATGTGCGTTTCAACAATGCTGTGTAACTCCGGTAGGGTAACATCTGAAAAATAGTGCCTACTTGGTAGTGTGTACCAGGGCTCGAGGTGCGGCTGAGTTAGCTGTCATCCACGACAGAGAACGGTTGATTGTCAACGGCAATGAATTCTATTATCTTGCCGTTAATGGATTTCACCTTTGAGTTAGGGTTTGAGTTGTCTCGCTGAAATGTTCTTAACTCTTTCAAATGACTGCTGGACATGTACTTGTTTAGTTGTTGGAAGTGTCCGCTTAGTATTTTTCTGCTTTTGTTCTGAGTAGCGCTGTATTCTTTGTGGCATCATTACGTCATCTACCTCCGTTATAAAGGTATGCATGTCATCTACCTCCGTTATAAAGGTATGCACGTCATCTACCTCCGTTATAAAGGTATGCACGTCATCTACCTCCGTTATAAAGGTATGCACGTCATCTACCTCCGTTATAAAGGTATGCACGTCATCTACCTCCGTTATAAAAGGAATGCACGTCATCTACCTCCGTTATAAAGGTATGCACGTCATCTACCTCCGTTATAAAGGTATGCACGTCATCTACCTCCGTTATAAAAGGAATGCACGTCAGCTTTGACATCGGTTTTGCACAGCGGCGTTAAACTACTCTTACAATAAGTGCCATGGGATCTTTAGTGACCACAGAGAGTCAGGACACACTTTTAACGTCCCACCCGAAAGACGGCACCCTACACAGGGAAATGTCCCCAATCACTGCCCTGGGGCACTGGGATATATTTTTTTAGACCAGAGGAAAGAGTGCCTCCTACTGGCCGTCCAACACCACTGTCTGTTGTCACAGGATTGTTATTTTGGGCCTCAAGTTTCCATTATCATGCTGCATTTGTAACCATGTGGGAGGTGGGAATATACCAGTTGTGAAGTCGTAAATACCAGTTGGGTGCATTCATCTCATTTGAAATCGTTGACAAACGCTGTTTGGCTAATGGCCAACAAGCTGTGTAAACCACAAACTAAAAGTACAGATATCATGCTTGTAAACAAATGATAGAGTTCAAAAACCACATGAATAGATTGCTTTTTATAAAGAATGTTTTGTTGTTGCATTCAACTGCCGAAAACTGCTGTTAAAGAGGCCATTTCCTTAGTAGGTGACGTCAGAGGTCACCATGTGTGAGAAGTAGGTGCTCAGGATGATAGAAAAGTTTCCCACTAGTAATTACCAGTTTGAGTTGTGATCAAGTGGATTTTTCCCAGTCGTATGTGGTAAAATACCACTTCCATCTTGGCACTGACACCCTGACACTGCCTCCTTCAATGCCAGATGCACACTTGTGACTCTCATAAAGGGGGCGTGTCTGTAGCATGGTTCATGAAATGATGGAATAGTTTGACAGCCCTGTTTGTAAGCTTTTAAATGACATCAATCTCAACCGTTTATCTTTGCCAGTGATGAAGACATGGATGTGTCATGGGATGGTGGGGTATGCAAAATGGGTCAACTTTGAGCACCTTTATCTATTAAATGTTTTGACATTCAGGTCCAAAAAGTCACTTTCTGAGCACTTCTACAGTGGCCGAATATGTATGGAAGGTTTCGTTCAAATGAAAAGGGCTGCTGTCAAAAAGTGATTGAATCCTGACACAAAGCCACTCCCATCCTTTAAGATCCCAACTACTGTAGTTGCCAATAAATTATGGGATGTTTGTTTGTTTGTTTGTTTGTTTGCATGTTTTGAAAGGCAATTCAGGTTTGGTTGAAATGGCCTAACTCTTAACAGGACAAAGCAATCAATCACCTATCACCAAGGTTAGGCATAGCATAACACAGCATCACAACAACATTAAACGCAATAATGGAACACAGTCAATTACAGTGTGTGTGTGTTTGTGTGTGTGTGCATGCGTGTGTGTGTGTGCATCTCTGGGGCCCTGCAGCAGCTGTTCTAGACAGCTGTATTATGAGAAACATCTGATGAAATGTTGCATCATCTCCTGTTGTTCTGTATGAGAATGTGAGTGTGTGTGTGAGAGTGTGTGTGTAACTGACAGTTAACCTGTAAGTTTATGTTGCTGTTTTTTGTTTAAATAGTTTACGTGTTCGCTATCTGGGGGAAATGATAAGACAAGCGGAACTAAGTGGCTAATAACTGTTGCAACGGGGATTATTATCGTAGCAACACACATTTTGGAGGGAAGGCAATCCCGCGCTGTGTTAGAAGAAGCTAGGCTGCGAATCAAGTTAGAGGTAGAAAATGCTGCCAGACGAAAGACACTAGAAGACAAGCGTAGAGAGCTTGAGTGCCTAGAAGTGCTCAAGAAACTAAATGCTGCCAAGGCGCGGATGCAAGTGTATGAGCAAGATGAAAACTCAGAGGACGAGAAGAAGGAACCACTCTCTAACTGCAAATCTTTGAAAGAAGCCATGCACAGAAGTGTCTCATTTCACAGTCTCTCACCACAACATGTTGTGACAAGCACACAACAAGAAGATGACACCAAGACCATGTTCAGGTTACTAGCGAAATCCATCAGTGAAAGCCGCCTCCCCATACCAGAACCAGTAACATTCATTGGAGAACCACTCTCATTCACGGACTGGAAGGTCTCTTTTCAGACTCTGATAGACAGGAAGAGCATACCAGCAACTGAGAAGATATACTACTTAAGAAAATATGTCGGTGGGCCTGCCAAGAAAGCCATCAAAAGTTACTTTATGTTAGGAACAGAGTCAGCCTACCATGCTGCGTGGACCATTCTTGAAGAAAGGTACGGAAACAAATTCCTCATCGTCAAGGCCTTCAGAGATAAGCTCAATGCATGGCCTAAGATAGGATCCAAGGACAGTCTTGAACTTAGAGACCTTGTAGATTTTCTTCGCAGCTGTGAGGCTGCTATGTCTCAGAATAAGGGCCTGGAGGTGCTTAATGACTGTAATGAAAACCAAAAGATCCTCGCTAAACTTCCAGATTGGCTAACTTCAAGATGGAATAGAAAGGTCATAGACATCTTAGAAGAAACTGAGACCTTTCCTAGCTTCAGTCAGTTTGTGAAGTTTCTCACGAGAGAAGCCAAGATCGCTTGCAATCCTGTAACATCCCTTCATGCTTTGAAACCAAGTGAAGATGGAAAACCTAAGACGCCAAGGATTCAAAGCCCTGGAGCAAGGGTATTAGCAACTAACTCGGATGAGAAAGATACTGTTACTAGTTGTGTCTTTTGTGAGAAGTCAGGTCACAGTCTCCACAAATGTTGGAAGTTCTTGGATAAGCCCACTGCAGAGCGACAGAAGTTTGTTCAAGAGAATAAATTGTGCTTCGGATGTTTAAGGCCTGGGCATCGTTCGAAGGATTGTGATAACAGGAACATCTGTGACACGTGTCAGAGGAGGCATCCATCCTGCCTGCATGAAGATCGTACTAAAGAAAGGTCAAGGGATAGGAAGACAGAGCCCCCACAAGATAAGGGGACAAGAACGTCAAGTGAGGCCGTATCTAACAGAGTCGTAAGGGACGTCAACAACACTCACACCTCCACAATCATTCCAGTATGGGTGTCAACCACAAGCGAGCCAGATCGTGAAGTTCTGGGTGTATGCACTTCTTGACACCCAGAGCGACACCACCTTTATCCTTGAAGAGACAACAAAAGCTCTCAATACAAAGAAGGAGCCAGTACAACTGAAACTCTCTACAATGGCTTCAAGGAATACCATCGTGCCCTGCCAGAAGCTGTCTGGTTTGCAGGTTAGAGAGTTTTACTTGGAAAAGAAAATCCCTCTGCCAACGACCTACTCGAGAAAGTTTATTCCAGCAAACAGAGATCATATTCCTACTCCAGAGACTGCAAGAGCATGGTCTCATCTTGATCACATTGCAGAGGAGATTGCTCCTCAACAGAGCTGTGATTTCGGTCTCTTAATTGGCTACAACTGCTCCCAGGCTCTCCTTCCAAGAGAAGTTGTGTCTGGTAAGGGAGATCAGCCTTTTGCTCAGAGAACAGACCTTGGCTGGAGCATAGTTGGCTATGGAAACCCATGTATCGACTATGGCGACGCTATTGGAGTAAGTCATCAGGTTATCGTTAGACAGGTGATTCCAACCTCACAAACCTCACAAATCAAGTGCACTATGTTTGTAGAACACACGTAAGAGAGGTAATCACAGCAATGGACATTATCAAGACTCTTGAATCTGACTTCAACGAGAGAGCTGCAGAAGAGGAGCTCATATCTCAAGAGGATATCCGGTTCCTGACAAAAATGAAAGCGGGCATCAGACGCAAGGACAATGGACATTACGAGATGCCGCTGCCGTTTAAGGAAGAAAGACCCAACCTGCCGAACAATAAGATATGTGCAGTTCACCGTCTCAAGTGCCTGGAAAGGAGGCTAAGGAGAGACAAGCAGTACTACAAGGACTACACAGCATTCATGGAAGACACCATAGCCTGCGGTGATGCTGAGAAGGTCTCTGAGGAGGAAATGAACAAGCATCCAGCATGGTACATCCCACACCATGGGGTTTATCACCCACAAAAGCCTGGGAAGATAAGAGTCGTCTTTGACTGCTCAGGGAAGTTTCGAGAGACGTCCTTGAATGACCATCTCCTTACCGGTCCAGAGTTGACAAACACATTGCTGGGTGTCCTTTGCCGTTTTCGTAAGGGTCCAGTCGCAATAATGTGCGACACAGAGCGCATGTTCCACCAGTTTCATGTGAAAGCAGAAGACCAAGATTATCTGCGGTTCCTTTGGTGGGAGAACGGAGATCTAGAGTCTGAACCCTCAGTGTATTGCATGAAAGTCCACTTGTTCGGCGCAGCTTCATCTCCTGGTTGCGCCAACTATGGTCTCAAACATCTTGCTTCTGAAGGACGAGGAAGCTTCAGTGAGAAGTCTATCCAGTTCATAGAAAGGAACTTTTATGTTGACGATGGGTTGACGAGCGTATCGTCTGAAGCTGAAGCATCCCTACTGGTGAAAGAAGCAAGGGAGCTTTGCAGCATCGGAAAACTTCGGTTGCACAAGTTTATCTCTAACAGCCAGGAAGTTATAGCCGCAATTCCCGAGGAAGAACGTGCCGAGGGTGCTAAAGACCTGGATATGGCTCTGGGTGAACCACACATGGAGAGGGCACTTGGTGTACTGTGGTGTGTTGCATCAGACGAGTTCCAGTTTAGAGTAATTGTCAAGGAGCGCCCCCTCACAAGAAGAGGAGTGTTGTCTACAGTAGCCTCTGTATATGATCCGCTTGGGTTTGTGGCACCCTGACAAGATTGACTGGGATGACCCCCTTCCAGATGACCTACGTTCCCAGTGGGAACTCTGGCTCCAAGGTCTACAAAACTTGTCTGAAGTAAGGATCCAACGAGGCTACTTGCCATCAAGTTTCAAGGAAGTGCAGAGTCATGAGCTCCATCACTTCTCCGACGCTAGTACCTCAGGTTATGGAGAGTGCTCATACCTCAGAACAATCAGCACAACAGGAGAAGTTCATTGCTCCCTAGTTATGGGGAAGTCGAGAGTCGCCCCTTCCAAGGTTACGACCATACCACGACTGGAACTCTCAGTGGTGGTAGCTGTTAGAATAAGTGACATGCTCAAAAAGGAGCTAGAGATACAAGGGCTACAGGAATACTTCTGGACAGACTCAAAGGTAGTTCTTGGCTACATCAACAATGAAGCCAGAAGATTCCACATCTTTGTAGCTAACCGTATTCAATGCATTAAGCAAAGCACAGGTCCCGAACAATGGAGATATGTGACCTCTGATTAGAGAATCCTGCAGATCACGCTTCCAGAGGTCTCACATCAGAACAGCTCATAGCTTCCAACTGGTTCACAGGTCCAGACTTTCTTTGGCAGGAAGAACTTCCCAAAGGACAAGTCAAGGTGGGAGAGATCTCAGACAACGACCCAGAGCTGCAGAAATCCCTGGTCCATGATACCCAGGCAAAGGAAGAAAGATCGTTACTAGATCACCTTCACAAGTTCTCCGACTGGGCAAGAGTGGTGAAAGCTATTGCCAGGCTCAAGTGACGTGTCAAGGAAGCCATGGGCTTAAAACTGAAGTCCAGTGAAGCTACAAGCATACAAGAAAGGAGAGAGGCAGAGCTCACCATTATAAAGATGGTTCAAGAAGCATCCTTCTCCCATGAGATACACAACCTTAGGCACCAGAAAGACATCAAGACCAAAGATAAAGCAAGCAAGTTGCATAAATTGAGTCCATTTCTGGATGAGCAAGGTATCCTCAGGGTGGGAGGTCGCTTGGCTCATGCAACTCTTCATTCCGATGTGAAGCATCCTGCAATACTGCCAAGAGATAGCTACTTGTCAGTGCTGCTCATCAAGCACTATCATGAAAGAAATGCGACACCAGGGACGTGGAATGACGATCAATGAGCTGCGAGCCAACGGTATATGGATCCTAGGATGCAGCAATGCAGTTTCCTCTCACATCTACAAATGTGTGAAATGCAGGAAATTCAGAAGATGTACAGAAGAGCAAAGGATGGCAGATCTTCCAAAGGAACGCATGGAGACCACGCCTCCCTTCACATACTGTGGGATGGACTGCTTTGGACCTTTCCATGCCAAGGACGGAAGAAGAGAGTTAAAGCGTTATGGGCTCCTACTCACTTGCATGGGCTCTCGAGCAGTCCACATTGAAATGCTTGATGACTTAACCACCGATGCCTTTATCAATGCCCTGCGCTCATTCATTGCCATACGTGGTAAAGTTCGTCAAATCAGATGTGATCAAGGCAGCAACTTTATTGGTGCAAGATGTGAGTTTGTGGACGCCCTGAAAGAAATGGATCAAGAACGACTGAAGAAGCTTGGTTGCGAGTTTATCATGAACACCCCATCTTCAAGTCACATGGGTGGTGTTTGGGAAAGGCAAATCCGCACGATACGAAGTGTCTTAACATCCATTCTTGATCTGTCAGACAGAAGACTCAACAGCGCTTCTCTGCGTACCTTTCTCTATGAAGTCATGGCGATTTTAAATAGTAGACCCCTAACTACTGAATATCTGAATGATCCATTAGGTCCAGAACCTCTCACACCAAATCACATCTTGACAATGAAGTCCACAATTATCTTACCACCACCTGGACAGTTCATCAAGGAAGATCTTTATCTCCGCAAGAGATGGCGCAGAGTACAATTCTTAGCCAATGAATTCTGGACAAGGTGGAAGAAAGAGTACCTCCTAAACCTCCAACACAGACAGAAATGGAATAAAGACAGAAGAAACGCCAGGATTAATGACATTGTCATCTTGCGAGATGATACTGCACCACGCAACCTGTGGAAATTGGCAAAGGTTACAGAAGTGTACCCTGGACAGGATGGCCGGGTGAGAAGATTCAAGTTACTGATCAGCGACTCAACCCTGGATGAGAGAGGTAAACGATCGCCAAACCCACCTATCTGGAAAGGCCCATCCATAAGACAGTCACCCTCCTGGAAGCTGATTAAGAAACCCGCAGACCCTGTTCACAGAAATCACTGGTGATTGGTGGGAGTGTAACTGACAGTTAACCTGTAAGTTTATGTTGCTGTTTTTTGTTTAAATAGTTTACGTGTTCGCTATCTGGGGGAAATAGCTAAGTTTTCATGTCTTCGGGGGTAGTTCGTAAGATTGAAGTGTGTTTGTTAGGATGGTAACGCTATAATAATTAAAGATGAAGTGTGAATTCATTCCAGGAATAATACATGTGAAGTTTGATTTCCTCCCTTCTGTAATAAGCAGCCAATGAGGTATTTTTCCTTTTAATGTGTTTAATCTTATACTGTTGTAGCTCCGGCTAAACTGTTTATGTATGTAAGCACTGCAGAGTTCTATCAAGCTAATAAGCCACTCGTAAGACAAAGTTGTAAGTATGCTTAACTGTATTTTCATTTACTTTATAGTTCTCACGGAAGGTGATCATTCTGACTAAAACCACAGAATAAAACCGCCAGTTAAAATCAAGGAACGGTTGTGCTCATGGTTACTGGAGGGAGCTATAGTGTGTGTGTGTGTGTGTGTGTGTGTGTGTGTGTCTCTTACAGTTTTGAGTGTATTCCATGTGGTAGTGGGGAAAGGATGATGCTTAATTATTTTGAAGATGAGATTCTGCTGAATTCGTCTATGGACACGGAGAGAACTGATCTCCTGTAATTTGTGTGTGTGTGTGTGGGGGGGGGGTTCTCTGTATTCTGTCATTCTGTGTGTTGCTCCAAGCCAGTTAATGTAATGGTTGTGATGTGGTTGCTAGGGTAAACACTTGGACGTAGAGGTGACAGATTGTATTCTACATCACATCTTCCTGTCTGGGTGGTGATGCCATATATTTGAGACAGGAAATTACCTAATCTCTGACATCTGACGGAAGGGAGGAGAGGAGAGGAGAGGAGAGAAATGGAGCGAGCAGTTAAAGCTACTACATAACTGACACCAACTGATCGTAATATATTTTAGAATGAACACTACCAACTCAATTGCTTTTGCTTTTGTTTTTATCCATTTAAAAGGATCATGCACTCAACAGAGGTAAAGGTAACCGCCAAAAATAATGGCAACACTTGAGTAAATGAGGGATACAAACTACACTGAACAAAAATATAAACGCAACATGTTTTATGAGCTGAAATAAAAGATCCCAGAAATGTTCCATATGCACAAAAAGTGTTGTGTTGTGTTATGTTGTGCACAAATGTGTTTACATCCCTGTAAGTGAGCATTTTTCCAAGATAATCCATTCACCTGACAGGTGTGGCATATCAAGAAGCTGATCAAACAGCATGATCACCTTGTGCTGGGGGACAATAAAAGACCACTCTAAAATGTGCAGTCTTGTCACACCACACAATGCCACAGATATCTGAAGTTTTGAGGGAGCATCCAATTCGCATGCTGACTGCAGGAATGTCCACCAGAGCTGTTGCCAGAGAATTGAATGTTCATTTCTCGACCATAAGACTCCTCCAACGTTGTTTTAGATAATTTGGCAGTACGTGCAAGCAGCCTCACAACCCCAGACCACGTGTATGGCGTTGTGTTGGCGAGTGGTTTGCTGATGTCAACGTTGTGAACAGAGTGACCCATGGTGGCGGTGGGGTTATGGTATGGGCAGGCATAAGCTACGGACAAAGAACACAATTGCATTTTACTGATGGCTATTTGAATGCACGGAAATACCGTGACGAGATCTTGAGGCTTTGTCGTGCCATTCATCCGTGGCCATCACCTCATGTTTCAGAATGATAATGCACGGCCCTATGTCGCAGGGATCTGTACACAATTCCTGGGAGCTGAAAATGTCTGTTCTTCCATGGCCTGTATATTCACCAGATATGTCATTCATTGAGCATGTTTGGGAATCTCTGGATCAACGTGTATGACAGCGTGTTCCAGTTCCCGTCTTTTCCTGTAGTCCACGATCATCTCCTTTGTCTTGCTCACGTTGAGGGAGAGGTTGCTGTCCTGGCACCACACTGACAGTTCTCTGATCTCCTCCCTATAGGCTGTCTCATCTTTGTTGGTGATCAGGCCTACCACTGTTGTGTCATCAGCAAACTTAATGATGGTGTTGGAGTCGTGTTTGGCCACGCAGTCGTGGGTGAACAGGGGAGTACAGGAGGGGACTAAGTTAACACCTCTGAGGGGCCAAGTGTTGAGGATCAGCGTGCCGGACGTGTTGTGGCCTACCCTTACCACCTGGGGGTGGCCCGTCAGGAAGTCCAGGATCCAGTTGCAGAGGAAGGTGTTTAGTCCCAGGGTCCTTAGCTTAGTGATGAGATTCGTGGGCACTATGGTGTTGAATGCTGAGCTGTAGTTAATGAACAGCATTCTCACATAGGGGTTCCTTATGTCCAGGTGGGAAAGGGCAGTGTGGAGTACGATTGAGATTGCATCTGTGGATCTGTTGGGGAGGTATGCGGATTGGAGTGGGTCTAGTGTATCCAGGAGAATGCTGTTGATGTGAGCCATGACCAGCCTTTCAAAGCACTTCATGGCTACCGTGAGTGCTACAGGGCGGTAATCATTTAGGCAGGTTACCTTCGCTTCCTTGGGCACAGGGACTATGGTGGTCTGCTTGAAACATGTAGGTATTACAGACTCAGTCAGGGAAAGGTTGAAAATGTCAGTGAAGACACTTGCCAGTTGGTCCTCACATGCTTTGAGTACACGTCCTGGTAATCCATCTGGCCCCGCGGCTTTGTGAATGTTCACAAAATGTTCACATCGGCTACCGAGTGTTATCACACAGTCATCCAGAACAGCTGGTGCACTTGTGCATGCTTCAGTGTTGCTTGCCACGAAAAGCGAGCATAAAATGCATTTAGCTCGTCTGGTAGGCTTGCGTCACTGGGCAGCTTGCGTCTGGGTTTCCCTTTGTAGTCCGTAATAGTTTTCAAGCCCTGCCATATCAGACGAGCGCCAGAGCCGGTAGGATTCAATATTAATCCTATATTGACGCTTTGCTTGTTTGATGGTTTGTCTAAGGGCATAGCGGGATTTCTTACAAGCGTCTGGATTAGTGTCCCGCTCCTTGAAAGCGGCAGCTCTAGCCTTTAGCTCGATGCGGATGTTGCCTGTAATCCAGAGTTTTTTTCCCTCTGGTTGCACATGTGACATGCTGATAAAAAGTTGGTAAAACTGATTTAAGTTGTCCTGCATTAAAGTCCCCCGGCCACTAGGAGGGCCGCTTTTGGATGAGCATTTTCCTGTTTGCTTATGGCGTTATAGAGTTGGTTGAGTGCGGTCTTAGTGCCAGCATTGGTCTGTGGTGTTAAATAGACCACTACAAATAATATAGATGAGAACTCTCTTGGTAGATAGTGTGGTCTACAGCTTATCATAAGGTACTCTACCTCAGGCGAGCAATACCTCAAGACTTCTTTAATATTAGACATTGCGCACCAGCTGTTATTGACAAAAAGATACCCCCACCCCATGTCTTACCAGATGTAGCTTCTCTGTTCTGCCGGTGCATGGAAAATCCCGGCAGCTCTATATTATCCGTGTCGTCGTTCAGCCATGACTCAGTGATACATAAGATATTACAGTTCTTAATGTCCCATTGGTAGGATAATCGTGATCGCAGGTCATCCATTTTATTTTCCAATGATTGCGTGTTAGCAAGTAGAATTGATGGCAGTGGGGGTTTACTCGCTTGCCTACGGTTTGTCAAAAGGCAGCCCGATCTGTGTCCTCTTTTCCTCTGTCTTTTCTTCACGTAAAATGATGGGGATTTGGGCTGTTCCCGGGAGAGCAGTAAATCCTTCTCGTCGGACTCGTTAAAGGAAAAAGCTTCTTCCAGTTCATGGTGAGTAATCACTGTTCTGATGTCCATGTTATTTTCGGTCATAAGAGATGGTAGCAGCAACATTATGTACAAAATAAGTTAAAAAATAAGTTACAAACAGAGCAGAAAAACGAACAAAATAGCACAATGGTTAGGAGCATGTAAGACGTCTTTACAATGAACTGCAACTCAGTAAAAACGTTAAAATTGTTGCATGTTGCGTTTATATTTTTGTTCAGTATACAGTCATGGCCAAAAGTTTTGAGAATGACACAAATATTAATTTTCACAAAGTCTGCTGCCTCAGTTTGTATGATGGCAATTTGCATATACTCCAGAATGTCATGAAGAGTGATCAGATGAATTGCAATTAATTGCAAAGTCCCTCTTTGCCATGCAAATGAACTGAATCCCCCCCAAAACATTTCCACTGCATTTCAGCCCTGCCACAAAAGGACCAGGTGACATCATGTCAGTGATTCTCTCGTTAACACAGGTGTGAGTGTTGATGAGGACAAGGCTGGAGATCACTCTGTCATGCTGATTGAGATTGAATAACAGACTGAAAGCTTCAAAAAGTGGGTGGTGCTTGGAATCATTGTTCTTCCTCTGTCAACTATGGTTACCTAAAAGGAACAAAAAGGGCTTCACAGGCAAGGATATTGCTGCCAGTAAGATTGCACCTAAATCAACCATTTATCGGATCATCAAGAACTTCAAGGAGAGTGGTTAAATTGTTGTGATGAAGGCTTCAGGGCGCCCAAGAAAGTCCAGCAAGCGCCAGGACCGTCTCCTAAAGTTAATTCAGCTTGCTCAGGAATGGCAGCAGGCAGGTGTGAGTGCATCTGCACGCACAATGAGGCAAAGACTTTTGGAGGATGGCCTGGTGTCAAGAAGGGCAGCAAAGAAGTCACTTCTCTCCAGGAAAAACATCAGGGACAGACTGATATTCTGCAAAAGGTACAGGGATTGGACTGCCGAGGACTGAGAGAAACTTCTCCCAACCATCCAGGAACAGTTTGGTGACGAACAATGCCTTTTCCAGCATGATGGAGCACCTTGCCATAAGGCAAAAGTGATAACTAAGTGGCTTGGGGAACAAAACATCGATATTTGGGGTCCATGGCCAGGAAACTCCCCAGACCTTAATCCCATTGAGAACTTGTGGTCAATCCTCAAGAGGCGGGTGGACAAACAAAAACCCACAAATTCTGAAAAACTCCAAGCACTGATTATACAAGAATGGGCTGCCATCAGTCAGGATGTGGCCCAGAAGTTAATTGACAGCATGCCAGGGCGGATTGCAGAGGTCTTGAAAAAGAAGTGTCAACACTGCAAATATTGACTCTTTGCATCAACTTCATGTAATTGTCAATAAAAGCCTTTGACACTTATGAAATGCTTGTAATTATACTTCAGTATTCCATAGTAACATCTGACAAAAATATCTAAAGACACTGAAGCAGCAAACTTTGTGGAAATTAATATTTATGTCATTCTCAAAACTTTTGGCCACGACTGTATACTGAAAGCATGTGCTTCCACACAGGTGTGGTTCCTGAGTTAATTAAGCAATTAACATCCCATCATGCTTAGGGTAAAAAATGCTGGGTAGGCCATTATTTGGCTGCCATATCTGTGGCCCACAGGATGACAACGCCCCCCTGAAAGGGCACGAGTGGTACCTGAATGGTTTGATGAGCATGAAAGCGATGTAAACCATATGCCATGGTTGTCTCAGTCACCAGATCTCAACTCAATTGAACACTTATGGGAGATTCTGGAGCGGCGCCTAAGACAGTGTTTTCCACCACCATAAACAAAACCCCAAATTATGGAATTTATTGTGGAAGAATGGTGTCGCATCCCTCCAATAGAGTTCCAGACACATGTAGAATCTATGCCAAGGTGGGTTGAAGCTGTTAAGACACGTTATGTTGGTGTTTCCTTTATTTACAGTTACCTGTATGCGCTTGCTTCTACCTTAAGCTTGGCTGTTGTAGATTTTGAAGTTCACATGTGGGTTGTTTAATTAATTACAGACCAAAAATAAATAGGAACTTGTTCCCAGAGTTACTCCAAAATTATTGTACACTAAAGAGCCATGTTCTACCCTCTATGTGAGTGTGTGTGGTTGTTTGCATGTATGTGTGCTTGTGTTTGCTTGTGTCTAGGGGGCCACGGATGGGAACACTGTGCTGTGTGTGTTTAAGTGGTGGAAAGCTGCTGTTTGCTGAGTGAAGAGCACAGAGGCTGTCTAAACATGTGCATTTGCGTGTGGGTCCGTGTATTTGTGTGTGCGTGCAAATGTGTGTGAATGCGTTTGTGTGCGTGTGCGTGTTGGTGTGTGAGTGTTGGTTTGTGTTTTCATATGTTATGCTCAATGAACAGCTTCATATCCCCCAGAAAAAAAGAGAGGGAGGAGGGGAGAAGGGAGGTCAGAGAGGGGGCAAAAAGGGGTCTCTCACTGCGTACTTCTCACCTACTGTGTGTATGTGTGTGTGTGTGTGTTTAGTATGATTTACACTGAACCCAGACTTGCTTACAGCAGTCTCTACGGGATACCAATGACTTTACCAGAGAGAGAGGGGGATGGAGGGAGAGAGAGAGAGAGAAAGAGAGAGAGAGATCACAGTGGAAAAGTAAACACAAAAATAAGTGGATTTTCCTCCATAAGGTTTTTACCTGCTGTTCTTTGTGTGTCTGTGACTGAATCCAGGTCTCCTGCATGACACAAGACCGTGTTAGCATGTTGAAATAAAGCCTAGGCGTTACCTTGTCATTAGCGGGTGTGTGTGTGTTACAGTGACTGACAGTGTGTATCTTTTGTGCAGGTCCTGCTGAGGTCCCAATGATGTCTCCCAATGGATCAATCCCCCCCATCCACGTCCCGCCAGGATACATCTCCCAGGTAAGCTGTGTTTGTGTGCGATAAACTTGCTCTCAACTGAAGCCGCCCAGAGCAGAGAGGAATGTGTTGATTATTGCAGGGTACGTTGTTGGGGGGGTGATAGCAGCGAGGCCATTGACTGTGTGTGTTGGGGGGAGGCCACTGAGCCAACTGAGAGCGGGGAAAAGTCTCACCCTTACAGTACATAAACACCCACATAGAGAGAGGGATGGAAGGAGAGAGAGGGATGGAAGGAGAGAGGGATGGGTAGAAGGAGAGAGGAATGGAAGGAGAGAGAGGGATGGAAGGAGAGAGAGAGTTATGGGTAGAAGGAGAGAGAGGGATGGAAGGAGAGAGAGGGATGGGTAGAAGGAGAGAGAGGGATGGAAGGAGAGAGAGAGTTATGGGTAGAAGGAGAGAGAGGGATGGAAGGAGAGAGAGGGATGGGTAGAAGGAGAGAGAGGGATGGAAGGAGAGAGAGGGATGGGTAGAAGGAGAGAGAGGGATGGAAGGAGAGAGAGGGATGGGTAGAAGGAGAGAGAGGGATGGAAGGAGAGAGAGGGATGGGTAGAAGGAGAGAGAGGGATGGAAGGAGAGAGAGAGTTATGGGTAGAAGGAGAGAGAGGGATGGAAGGAGAGAGAGGGATGGAAGGAGAGAGAGGGATGGAAGGAGAGAGAGGGATGGGTAGAAGGAGAGAGAGGGATTGAAGGAGAGAGAGGGATGGAAGGAGAGAGAGAGTTATGGGTAGAAGGAGAGAGAGGGATGGAAGGAGAGAGAGGGATGGGTAGAAGGAGAGAGAGGGATGGAAGGAAAGAGAGAGTTATGGGTAGAAGGAGAGAGAGGGATGGAAGGAGAGAGAGGGATGGGTAGAAGGAGAGAGAGGGATGGAAGGAAAGAGAGAGTTATGGGTAGAAGGAGAGAGAGGGATGGAAGGAAAGAGAGGCGGATCCTCTGCCAACTAGTTTCTGGTGGGACTTTGGCCTTGTTGTCACATAAACATGTCTGTTTTTCACGTATGGTAAGTTTGTTTTGTATAGAGGATGTGGAGGTCGGAGGGGGGAGTCAGGGAGAGTGGTCTGCTATCTTTTCTCTTTTCTCTCTCGCTGCGTGTGTGTGTGTGTGTGTGTGTATGTGCGTGTGTGTGTGTGTGTGCGTGCGTGCGTGTGTGTTATTGTGCTGCTGCAGCACTTGGAAGCGACTCTCACGGGGGAGTGTGTGTTTGCTTACTGATTGGAATGTGTGTGAATGGAATGTGTGTGAATGGAATGTGTGTGTGCATGTGTGTACAGCCAAAGTCTTAAACTGCAGTTTAATCAAACCCATAGCAATGTGATTTAGTGTATTGGTTTACAAGCTATTGTCCCCCACACTCTCCTCTTAATCTGTCAACTGTAGTTACCTGTGAGGGGAATCTACTACCTGCTGCTGGGTTTTACACAACCTGCCATGTTATTTGACCATGGGGAGAGCTACTGTGTGAATACTCCAGTGTGGGTTGGATTTAATTGAGTCCAGTGTTTGTGGAGCATTATTGGATGTGTTCTATTGTGGAATTCTCCAGTAATGCTAAGAATTCCTCTCCTCCCCTCCCTCCTCCTCTCCCCTCCCCTCCACCCCTCCTCCTCTCCCCTCCCCCTCCCCTCGCCTCTCCTCCCCCCAGGTGTTGGAAGACAACACAGGAGTGCGTCGGGTGGTCGTCACCCCCCAGTCTCCTGAATGTTATCCCCCCTCGTACTCCCCCGCTCTCTCCCCCACGCACCACCTCCCTCCGTACCTCACCCATCCCCACTTTATCCCCAACTCTCACTCCTTCTATCCCCCTGTGAGTCCTGGAGACCTGCCCCCCCACCAGTACTACCAACACCACCTCCCGCCCATATATGGAGAAGGTAAGATACCCACACCCAGTCTAAGACATGTCTATGGCAATATGAAATACTGTAGCCTATACTAGAGATATATAAACCAGACAGCATGATTTTCTTTTTTTTTTAGTTTACGGATAGCCAGGGGCACACTCCAACACTCAGACATAATTTACAAACAAGCATTTGTGTTT
This sequence comes from Brachymystax lenok tsinlingensis, assembly GCA_030435695.1. NCBI lineage: Eukaryota > Metazoa > Chordata > Actinopteri > Salmoniformes > Salmonidae > Brachymystax > Brachymystax lenok. The sequence goes on from CM059814.1 coordinate 69,561,049, forward strand.
AGTGAGTCTGCCAGATCAGATGCAGTAGGGATGACCAGGAACTTTCTCTTAAAGTGCGTGAATAGAAAAAATGTCCTGTCCTGCTAAGCATTCAAAATGTAACGAGTACTTATGGGTGTCAGGGAAAATGTATGGAGTAAAAAGTACATTATTTTCTTTAGGAATGTAGTGGAGTAAAAGTATAAGTTGTCAAAAATATAAATAGTAAAACTAAGTACAGATACCCTAAAAACGTAATGTAGTACTTTAGTTAAGTACATTACACCACTAGAGATATATACAGTACCAGTCAAAAGTTTGGACACACCTACTCATTCATTCATTCATTTTTTTTTTTTTACTATTTTCTACATTGTAGAATAATGAAATAACACATATGGAATCATGCAGTAACCAAAAACGTGTTCAACAAATCAATATATATTTTATATTTGAGATTCTTCAAAGTAGCCACTCTTTGACTTGATGACAGCTTTGCACATTTTTGTCATTCTCTCAACCAGCTTCACTTGAAATGCTTTTCCAACAGTCTTGAAGGAGTTCCCACATATGCTGAGCACTTCTTGGCTACTTTTCCTTCACTCTGCGGTCCAACTCATCCCAAACCATCTCAATTGGGTTGAGGTCGGGTGATTGTGGAGGCCAGGTCATCTGATGCAGAACTCCATCACTCTCCTTCTTGGTCAAATAGCCCTTACAGAGCCTGGAGGTGTGTTGGGTCATTGTCCTGTTGAAACACAAATGATAGTCCCACTAAGCGCAAACCAGATGGGATGGCGTTTCACTGCAGAATGCTGTGGTAGCCATGCTGGTTAAGTGTGCCTTGAATTCTAAATAAATCAGTGTCACCAGCAAAGCACTCCCACACCATCACACCTCCTCCATGCTTCATGGTTGGAACCACACATGCAGAGATCATCCGTTCACCTACTTTGCGTCTCACAAAGATACGGCGGTTGGAACCAAAAATCTCAAATTTGGACTCAACAGACCAAAGGACAGATTTCCACCGGTCTAATGTCCATTGCTCGTGTTTCTTTCCCCAAGCAAGTCTCTTCTTCTTATTGGTGTCTTTTAGTAGTGGTTTCATTGCAGCAATTCGACCATGAAGGCCTGATTCACGCAGTTTCCTCTGAACAGATGATGTTGAGATGTGGCTGTTACTTGAACTCTGTGATTATTTGGGCTTTAATTTCTGAGGTGCAGTTAACTCTAATGAACTTATCTTCTGCAGCAGAGGTAACTGGGTCTTCCTTTCCTGTGGCGGTCCTCATGAGAGCCAGTTTCATCATAGCGCTTGATGGTTTTTGCTACTGCGCTTGAAGAAACTTGAAAAGTTCTTGAAATTTTCCACATTGACTGACCTTCATGTCCTAAAGTAGTGATGGACTGTCGTTTCTCTTTGCTTATTTGAGCTGTTCTTGTCATAATATGGACCTGGTCTTTTACTAAATAGGGCTATCTTCTGTATACCCCCCTACCTTGTCACAACACAACTGATTGGCTCAAACGCATTAAGAAGGAATGAAATTCCACAAATGAACTTTTAAGAAGGCACACCTGTTAATTGAAATGCATTCGAGGTGACTACCTCATGAAGCTGGTTGAGAGAATGCCAAGAGTGTGCAAAGCTGTCATCAAGGCAAAGGGTGGCTACTTTGAAGAATCTAAAATCTAAAATATATTTAGATTTGTTGAACACTGTTTTGGTTACTACATGATTCCATATGTGTTATTTCATAGTTTTGATGTCTTCACTATTATTCTACAATGTAGAAAATAGTAAAAAATAAAGAAAAACCCTGGAATGAGTAGGTGTGTCCAAACCTTTGACTGGTACTGTTTATATATACACTAAGTGTACAAAACATTAGGAACACCTTAATATTGAGTTGCACCCCCTCTCTTGTCTTTCCTTCTCTCGCTTTCCCTCCCTCCCTCCCTCCCTCCCTCCCTCCCTCCCTCCCTCCCTCCTCCCTCCCTCCCTCCCTCCCTCCCTCCCTCCCTCTCTATTCACCCCCTCCATCTCTCCATCTCCCAGAGATAATCCCAGTGTATGGTATGTCCAGCTACATTGGTAGAGAGGAGAGCTATAGCAAGCCCCAGCCTAAGAAGATAAAGGAGCAGAGACAGCTGGAACGACAGAACAGACTCAACTCTCCTCCCTCCTCCCTGTACAAGGCTCTGGGCTCCAGCCACAATGGATACAGGTCAGAGAATAGTTCTGGAGTTAGAGACTAGTTCATCTAGTTAGAGACTACAGATGTACTATCGAAATTTGAGCACCCTGTTGTCGCAGAGAATTTCCCTGTGCTATGGTTTAATGGTTTAATAAGGCTTCTAAAGGTTGTAATTTTCACTTTAAAATGTCAGACTTTATTTGCCCCAACGAAAAATATGTCAACCGCTACAAAAATGTCCTTTAACTATAATCCACATAATAATTCACATTTCCTGTTGCTGCAGGATTATTGTCCTGCTGTGAGAAACTGTAGTTACAGTACTCCTTAAACACTAGATACAATACTAGTTAGAGACTAGTTACAATACTAGTTAGAGCTTAGAGACTAGTTTATTTCTCTATCTCTTCCTATGGAAGTTACAGAATTTGACCAGACATTGTTTTCCTATGGAAGTTACAGACTTTGACCAGACATTGTTTTCTTATGGAAGTTACAGAATTTGACCAGACATTGTTTTCCTATGGAAGTTACAGAATTTGACCAGACATTGTTTTCCTATGGAAGTTACAGACTTTGACCAGACATTGTTTTCCTATGGAAGTTACAGACTTTGACCAGACATTGTTTTCCTATGGAAGTTACAGACTTTGACCAGACATTGTTTTCCTATGGAAGTTACAGACTTTGACCAGACATTGTTTTCCTATGGAAGTTACAGAATTTGCCCAGACATTGTTTTCCTATGGAAGTTACAGACTTTGCCCAGACATTGTTTTCCTATGGAAGTTACAGACTTTGACCAGACATTGTTTTCCTATGGAAGTTACAGAATTTGACCAGACATTGTTTTCCTATGGAAGTTACAGAATTTGACCAGACATTGTTTTCCTATGGAAGTTACAGAATTTGACCAGACATTGTTTTCCTATGGAAGTTACAGACTTTGACCAGACATTGTTTTCCTATGGAAGTTACAGACTTTGACCAGACATTGTTTTCCTATGGAAGGATGAAGTTGTCTAAAACACATGCAAACTATTTGAATCTGTGTTTTAAGAGCATGTGTTGGGTTTATTGTCATTGTAAAATCTACTGAGATGCTTTCCATGCAGTTTTTGTCAATAAAGTTTGGTTGTATTTGATTGGTTACAGCGGGAAGAGCCACGTCCCTTCGCTAGGGTCGTTGGGGTCAATGGGCGGAGCTAACAGTCCAGGAGGGAAGAAGCCGGAACGACGACAACTACGGAGCAGCCCAAGGAGCAACGAGCCAGACACACACACACAATCACCGCAAGGTAAACACACGCACGTACACACACACACGCAGGCACACACACACACACACACATACACACACACACAGATAAGTGAATACTCTTCAGACGTCTCTCCCTCTTTTCTTCTCAATGAAAGAGAGAAAAAGATGAATGGATGAATGGTGCCTTGAGGTGGTGGAGAGGAGGGGTGGAAAGGGAGGGGGAGAGACGGGGTTGTCTAGGTAACCACATAGCTGAGTCTTTTCCGAGACCTATCGGTTTCTCCCTCTACAATACTGGCCTTGTCTGGGAGGTGGGGGGGTAGGATAGGATAGAGGAGAGGTAGTGAGGAGAGGAGTGGAGGTGAGGGGGAGAGAGGGAAGAGGGGGGAGGTACAGTACATATCTGTTGAGTCCTGTTCTCCATGAAGGAACCCTTTGAGCTCTCTTTCAAACACACACATCTCTATCTCGCTGGCCTGTGTGCAGAGGTGGTGACAGACAGGCCTGCTGAGAGACACCAGAGTTAATCCCAAAGAAACAGGCCAAACCACCTCTCAGACCCCCATTTCAGCTTTGGACCAGCCCGGCTGTACAGTCCGGGGTCAGTGGAATGTTCCATTGAGGCCAGGTGTAAGAGGGGTTTGTTGGGCTGAGTGGTGACATCATGGAAAGAGAGAGAGCCTGATGAGCTTTGATCAACTCAGTATCTTCGTACATACACACACACACACACACACACACGTACAGTACATGTCAGTGTATGTCTAGGAGTATCTGTGTCTTTCTGATGGTCTGGCAGGGTCTCAGTTCTGGACTGGAGATCAGGCTGACTCAGCTACACACACACACCCCGTGACTGGGCTTCCTCTAAAACAATCAGAGCATGAGAGAGGGAGAAAGAGAGAGGGAAGGAGAAAAAGAGAACAGTATGATAGAGGGACAGGGGAATTAAAAGTGAGAAAAGAGAATATGAGAGCGATTGAAAAGCTAGGAGGTAGACTGAGTGGAGAGAAAGATATAGAGAGAGTGAGAGGGGGGATGAGAAACAAAGGAGAGAGAGATATAGAAAGGACTGAGAGAGAGAACATTCCATCTGTCTAATCTACTGGTGGGCCCTCTGCTTTCAACCATGAGTATCACGCACACACACACACACACACACACACACAGACAGGGTTCACACTCACACACAAACACACACCCACGCTGTAGACTTTGCTCTGTGCCCTCCTGTGTGTTTGTGTGTCTATTGGCTAATGTACTATATTCTAGTAATGTGCTTGGCTACCAGTCAGTCAAGACAGTCAGTAAAGCCCACTGCTCTTCCTTAGAACTGAGCCGCTCTAAACACAATCAGATGTGCCTCTGTCCTCCATGATGGATCTACTTCAGCGGAGCAGTTTATCTGTAGAGAACAATGATTTCAGGAAACTGATGTCCCATGGTGGATCAATGCCAGCATTGCAGTTTCTCAGTAGAGCTTAGATTTCAACTGAAACAGATTTGCCGTTGTCCGCCATGTTGGTTCTACATCATCATAATTGCAGCACCTTTCTGTAATTCTAGTGGTGCTTTCAAGATGACGTCAGTAGTCTTCAGGTCAGAAAGTTGGAGCTTTAGAAAGATGTCCAAGTTTCCGACTTGGTATTGCGAGTTGAATGACCATTTTCGTCAGAGATCACAGTTGTCTTGAATGTACTGAAGTCCGAAGTCTGAGTTTTCTGAGTTCTGAGTTCCGAGTTGTTTTCAACGCAACATAATTTCTCTGTAGAGAGCAGTGATTTTAGGAAACTGACGTGGCCAGTCCCTGTTGGTTATACTGTAGAATGTGTACGGAGAGGAGAGGAGGAAAGGAGAAGAGGAAAGGAGAGAAAAGGAGTGGAAAGAAAATAGACGACTCCTGACACATTTAAAACAAAAGACTTGTAAGATGATGTCATCCCCAGAGAGAGAGAGCTGTAAGTGCTCGTTTAGTTCGTTAACACATCCGACCCCTGACCTTAGCATGACTCAGGCCACGTTGTCATAGTGACTCTCCGTGAGTGTGTACGCTCCCCTACCCTCCATGTTTTTGCTTGGGTCCCCCCCTCAAAAAGGGGCCTGCTTGCCAGCTTGTCTGTCTGTCTCAGCTGGTCCTCTGTGTCAGCTGGTTCAAGGAGTACAAGTCCAGTCTGACTCAGTCCTATTCTTACAAGTCTCTCTTACACACATCTGCACAATGTTGGCTAGTGCAGAGCCAGAGCTGCATATCATCAGGCTCATTATTTGTTATTATTTAAAACCTTTATTTAACTAGGCAAGTCAGTTATTTTCAATGACAGCCTAGGAACAGTGGGTGAACTGCCTGTTCAGAACGACAGATTTGTACCTTGTCAGCTCAGGGATTTGAACTAAACGCTTGAACCAACGCTCTAACCACTAGGCTACCCTGCCGCCCCATTACCATCTGATTTAGATGAATGAATGATCTGAAGAACAGTGATATTAACACATTTCCTTGGTCGACTGGGTTGAAACTGTACTTCTACCATCTCAGAGTTCCCAACGCTTCAGCCAACGCACGCTCGCACGGACGCACGCACGCACGCACACACACACACACACACACACACACACACACACACACACACACACACACACACACACACACACACACACACACACACACACACACACACTTATCCTCTCTGTAAACCATGGTCTATGTCCATGAGAACTAAACTGTCACCATGACTACAAACCTTCTCAGACAGGTCTCAACAAGTGTGTGTGTGGTGTTAACAATTAGGGTTAAGGTTAGGGTTATGGGTTAGTGAAAATAGGATTTTGAATGGAAATACATTTGAGGTCCCCACAAGGATTGAAAAACAAGTGTGTGTTAAGGATGCCAGCTGTTGAGCAGATGGAATGCTCACTATGCATAGATGAAAACGCTGTGGAACTCACCCTGCAGGCTCCTTTTTCTATCGCTCTGTTTCTCTCTCTCTAAATCTCCTTTTGCTCTCTTTATCTTATATCTCTCTCACCCTCTATCTCTACGGTGCCGTGAAATAGTATTTGCCCCCTTTAAAAAAAATCTACTTTTGAATATTTTTGATACTGAAGGATATCAGATCTTCAACCAAAACCTAGTAGGGAACCTGAGTGAACAAATACATAAACAAGAGAGTAGTTAAACTAGTAACAAAGTTATGCAACACCCAAAATGATTGCCGTCCCACACTCAATAACTGGTTGTGCCACCTTTGGCAAGTTGTCCAGGTCCTGAGGGAGCAAAGCATCCCCAAACCATCCCACCACCACCACCGGGCTTGACCGTTGGTGTGAGGTTCTTTCTGTGGATGCAGTGAAAGCTTTGGAACTAGTCAACGTCCAGACCTAATCCCAGTTCAGATGTTGTGGCAGGACTTGAAACAAGCAGTTCAAGCAGTTCTGCATGGAAGAGTGGGCCAAAATTCCTCGACAGCGACGTGAGAGACTGATCAACAACTACAGGAAGCGTTTGGTAGCAGTCGCCGCTGCTAAAGGTGGTACAACCACTTATGGAGTGTGAGGGGGAAATTACGTGTTCACACGGGGGATTTGGTCGTTGCAGAACTTTGTTAATTAAATAAATAAAATAAGTATAAATTATTTTTGTTATTTCTAAACTCAGGTTCCCTTTATCTAATATTAGCTTTTGGTTGAAGATCAGAAAGGGGGCAAATACTTTTTCATGGCACTGTACCTCTCTTTGTTTCTCTCTATATCTCCCTCTCTCCTCCGTTCCTTCAGTTCAGTGTTTCTAGTTTCTAAAAGTCCCTTTTTTAAATACAGACACACTTAGATATATTCACACAGTCTGACAAGCCCCTCCCCTGCATCTGCTGCGCCTGCTGATGATGTCACAGAACTGGAACACAGTGATTGTGTAATCACCCTACACTCCTCTTACTTTTTCCATTTGAGTCATTTAGCAGACGCTCTTATCCAGAGTTAGTGCATTCGTCTTAAGATAGCTAGGTGAGACAACACCACATCACGATCGTAAGTACAGTTTCCCTCAACAAAGTATCTATCAGCAAAATCAGTGCTAGTGGGGAAAACCGAAGAGCCTTTATTGTATTTTAGGGGTGGGAGCGCCAAGAGACCAGAGGTGGCGGAACAGAGTGCTCCGGTTGGGTGTAGGGTTTGAGCATAGCCTGAAGGTAGGGAGGGACAGTTCCTCTTGCTGCTCTGTAGGCCAGCACCTGGGGCTTTAAGATGACCCCTCATAAACCCTGTGTTCTGTACTCCTCCTCTCTCCTCACTCTTCTCTCCATCCTGATAAACATCCCTTCTCTTCTCCTCCTCCTACTCCGCTCCTTGTCTGTGTTCTAATCCCTCTCTCCTCCTCCTCTCCTCTGTGGGTGTGTTTTCTTTCTGTCTTTCTTTTTCCAAGTCCCAATCTTACTCAGCTTTGGCTCAGACCACTGTCTCTTCTCCCTTCCCCCTCACCATCCCTCTCTTCCTCCTGTCCTCTGTTGCTCTGTCGTTCTTTGTCTCTGTCCTCTGTAATCAAACGAACACATCCAAGACAGACAGAGACAGGAGATGTGGTCAGGAGATATTTAACCTGATGCTACTACTCTCTCTCTCTCTCTCTCTCTCTCTCTCTCTCTGAAACACAACCCATTTCTGGGTGGTTTAGTGAACCCTGCTCTGATGGAGAAAGCAGCTCTGCTCCTGTCTGAAGCAACTCTGGTATAAGGATTACACACAGTACACACTCTGGGGAAAAACTTCCATTGCACACACTCACACACACCCCAGCGCTAACCCCAACCCACTCCTAAATCACCCCTAGACATGCTCTGTCACTGGACCTGTGTGTGTGTGTGTGGGTTACTGGCCCCCTGTTTTATGAGCAGACAACAGAACAGAGGGCAGACCGAGGCAGTAATCCAGGTTGGGGTTTGTACATACTGTACGTACTGTATATGACACAGCTCAGCCTGCCCTCTGGTGGTGCTTAGCTGTAATAACACCCTCTCACACAAGGACAGAAACTAGTTGTTGGTAATGTTGTGTCTGTTCTCTCACCTCAGATCACGACTCGGAGGCAAAGAGAGTTCAGGAAGTGCTCTCCGCCATCGACAAACCACAGGTCAGTCACACACACATACACACACGCAGACACACACACGCTCACACACACACACTCACACACACTCGCAGACAAAGACATCTGTACCTAAAGGGTTCTTCCTCCCAGAGCAGTATGTCCTTTGGAGCCCAGAACAACTGCAGTCCCCAACCTGACCACACAGGGGCAGTATTGTACTACCTCACCACACAGGACTAGGGCTACAACGCTACCGGAAATTTACCAAGGTTACTGGAATCTTCAGTAATTTTGGTAATTAACAGAAAATCTATGGCAATCTATCAAAACTTTGGTCATTTATACTTGAATATTATTCTTCATATATAGTATACATCTTTTATATCTGTCTCCATATTATCCATGAGGTTTTTGTGGATAGTCCATGTAGTTCAAGAGAAAACAGCCTAATTAATGATTAAAAGCATCTCATCAACAATGGCATTATTTTCTACTACCTCTGCAACCTATCCAACTATTGACCGTGTTCACAACTGCCATCAGTTTGATGCAAAAACATTGACAAAAGCAAATATTGACATAGTAAAATAAATGAAAGTGTGTTAAAAAACAAATATGAAGGTTATTTCATGCTGAAACCCTCATATTAAACACCAATGGTATTCACTAAGTTGATTGTTTATATTTAGGATAATGTTTTACAGCTTTGTCATTCTATTTTTTATTTTAAAATCATCTTATTTAATTATTTAATATATTTACGTGTGATTAGGCCAAACAGAGGGGCAGAGGTACCCAAAAGGGCCACTAGATGTCTTGTGATAGATTACATCAAATCCAGTAATCCATAACATCTTCCAGTAATATACCCTCTCTTTGCAACCCTACATAGGACTCTAATGGATCTCCTGTACAGTATTCATAAGGAACACACTAGTGGAAGAAGTATGAGAGAGAGAGAGAGAGAGGGGGGGGATAAATATAACACAATTTCTGAGAGACCTGTGTTTGGGCATCCTCTGCCACTCGTTGATTAGCAAGATGTAAACACACACCTGTAATAAAGGTATGAAGTCCTTCTGGTCCAGGTAGGTACAACCAGGCTTCGCTAGGAGGTAGATAAACTTAGACGAATCGTCATAGCAACTATGTAACAACCTGAGGGGGGAGGGAGAGCAGAGAGAGAGAGAGAGAGAGAGAGAGAGAGAGAGAGAGAGATTGTTAACATATGTAATAACATTTCAGATGACTGTCAGCTTGTCTTCTAGAGGGAGAGGTCATATGAGACAGTCTTCAGTGTATGTCTCTGGGATGTGGTTTGTCCCCAGGGCAGATTGGGTATTCAGTGGATGTTGTTTGTCCCCAGGGCATATTGGGTATTCAGTGGATGTTGTTTGTCCCCAGGGCATATTGGGTATTCAGTGGATGTTGTTTGTCCCCAGGGCATATTGGGTATTCAGTGGATGTTGTTTGTCCCCAGGGCATATTGGTTATTCAGTGGATGTTGTTTGTCCCCAGGGCATATTGGGTATTCAGTGGATGTTGTTTGTCCCCAGGGCATATTGGGTATTCAGTGGATGTGGTGTCTGGATGAAAGACACCCGGTGTTAAATCACTCCGCTGTGTCTTTCTCCATTGCCTGCGGTTTGGGTAAATGTTTCTCTATGTGTGTGTGTGTGTGTGTGTGTGTGTGTGTGTGTGTGTGTGTGTGTGTGTGTGTGTGTGTGTGTGTGTGTGTGTAGAGACAGTGGTTGATGGAGTGATCGTTTCAGTGCCAGGGTGTGGGTAAATGTTTCTGTGTGTGTGTGTGTCTGTGTGTAGAGACAGTGGTTGATGGAGTGATTGTTTCAGTGCCAGGGTGTGGGTAAATGTTCCTGTGTGTGTGTGTGTGTGTGTGTGTGTGTGTGTGTGTAGAGACAGTGGTTGATGGGGTGATCGTTTCAGTGCCAGGGTTTGGGTAAATGTTTCTGTGTGTGTGTGTGTGTGTGTGTGTGTGTGTGTGTGTGTAGAGACAGTGGTTGATGGGGTGATTGTTTCAGTGCCAGGGTGTGGGTTAATGTGTGTTTGTGTGCGTGTGCGTGTATAGACTGTGGTTGATGGGTGGATTGTTTCAGTACCAGGGTGTGGGTAAATGTGTCTGTAGAGACAGTGGTTGATGGGGTGATTGTTTCAGTGCCAGGGTGTGGGTAAATGTTTCTGTGTAGACAGTGGTTGTTTCAGTGCCAGGGTGTGGGTAAATGGTTCTGTGTGTGTAGACAGTGGTTGATTCAGTGCCAGGGTGTGGGTAAATGTTTCTGTGTGTGTAGACAGTGGTTGATTCAAATCAAATCAAATTTTATTTGTCACATACACATGGTTAGCAGATGTTAATGCGAGTGTAGCGAAATGCTTGTGCTTCTAGTTCCGACCATGCAGTAGTATCTAACAAGTAATCTAACAAATTCACAACAACTACCTTATACACACAAGAGTAAAGGAATGAATACGAGTATGTACATATAAATATATGGATGAGCGATGGCTGACCGGCATAGGCAAGATGCAGTAGATGGTATGGAGTACAGTATATACACATATATATATATGAGATGAGTAATGTAGGATATGTAAACATTATATAAATGGCATTGTTTAAAGTGGCTAGTGATACATTATTTAATCCAATTATAATTATTAAAGTGGCTAGAGATTTGGGTCGATGGCGAGCAGCATAGGCAAGATACAGTAGATGGTTTAGAGTACAGTGTATACATTTGATATGAGTATGTCGGATACGTAAACATTATATACAAAATTGTTTAAAGTGGCTAGTGATACATTGTTACATCCAATTCCTATTTTTAAAGTGGCTAGAGATTTAAGTCAGTATGTTGGCAGCAGCCACTCAATGTTAGTGATGGCTGTAACAGTCTGATGGCCTTGAGGTAGAAGCTGTTTTTCAGTCTCTCGGTCCCAGCTTTGATGCACCTGTACTGACCTCGCCTTCTGGATGATAGCGGGGTGAACAGGCAGTGGCTCGGGTGGTTGTTGTCCTTGATGATCTTTTTGGCCTTCCTGTGACATCGGGTGGTGTAGGTGTCCTGAAGAGCAGGTAGTTTACCCCCTGATGGTAGACTCTGTGCAGTCCTCACTACCATCTGGAGAGCCTTACGGTTGTGGGCGGAGCAGTTGCCGTACCAGGCGGTGATACAGCCCGACAGGATGCTCTCGATTGTGCATCTGTAAAAGTTTGTGAGTGATTTTGGTGACAAGCCGAATTTCTTCAGCCTCCTGAGGTTGAAGAGGCGCTGTTGCGCCTTCTTCACCACGCTGTCTGTGTGGGTGGACCAATTCAGTTTGTCCGTGATGTGTACGCCGAGGAACTTAAAACTTTCCACCTTCTCCACTACTGTCCCCTCGATGTGGATAGGGGGGTGCTCCCTCTCCTGTTTCCGGAAGTCCACGATCATCTCCTTTGTTTTGCTGACATTGAGTGAGAGGTTATTTTCCTGACACCACACTCCGAGGGCCCTCACCTCCTCTCTGTAGGCCGTCTCGTCGTTGTTGGTAATCAAGCCTACCACTGTAGTGTCGTCAGCAAACTTGATGATTTGGTTGGATGCGTGCTTGGCCACGCAGTCATGGGTAAACAGGGAGTACAGGAGAGGGCTGAGAACGCACCCTTGTGGGGCCCCAGTGTTGAGGATCAGTGGGGTAGAGATGTTGTTTCCTACCCTCACCACCTAGGACCGGCCCGTCAGGAAGTCCAGGACCCAGTTGCACAGGGCTGGGTCGAGACCTAGGGTCTCGAGCTTAATGACGAGCTTGGAGGGAACTATGGTGTTAAATGCTGAGCTGTAGTCAATGAACAGCATTCTTACATAAGTATTCCTCTTGTCCAGATTCAGTGCCAGGGTGTGGGTGTAGAGACAGTTGTTGATGGGTGGATTGTTTCAGTACCAGGGTGTGGGTAAATGTTTCTTCTACTCAGACTGTCATTTCATCGGCCCAGCATCCGTGACGGGGATGAACTAGAGCATAAACTGATAGGAACTTTGTGTGTGTGTTATCTAACGTGTGTGTGTGTTATCTAATGTGTGTGTGGTGTTCCAGGTGTCCAACGTGCACGCGCGGGGTGCTAGGTTGTCCTGGGCTCCCCCGGTTGGGCTGGTGAACCGGTTCAGCAACAGCCAGTCTCTCACCTACGAGGTCTCTCTGTCCGACAAGGGACGGGACGGCAAATACAGACTTATATACAGGTAAAACACACCTAACTCTAATCATGACTAGCAGGTAAAACACACCTAACTCTGATCATGACTAGCAGGTAAAACACACCTAACTCTGATTCTGACTAGCAGGTAATACACACCTAACTCTGACCCTGACTAGCAGGTAAAACACACCTAACTCTGATCATGACTAGCAGGTAAAACACACCTAACTCTGATCCTGACTAGCAGATAAAACACACCTAACTCTGATCCTGACTAGCAGGTAAAACACACCTAACTCTGATCCTGACTAGCAGGTAAAACACACCTAACTCTGACCCTGACTAGCAGGTAAAACACACCTAACTCTGACCCTGACTAGCAGGTAAAACACACCTATGATCCTGACTAGCAGGTAAAACACACCTAACTCTGATCATGACTAGCAGGTAAAACACACCTAACTCTAATCATGACTAGCAGGTAAAACACACCTAACTCTGATCCTGACTAGCAGGTAAAACACACCTAACTCTGACCCTGACTAGCAGGTAAAACACACCTATGATCCTGACTAGCAGGTAAAACACACCTAACTCTGATCCTGACTAGCAGGTAAAACACACCTAACTCTGACCCTGACTAACAGGTCAAACACACTTAACTCTGACCCTGACTAGCAGGTCAAACACACCTAACTCTGATCCTGACTAGCAGGTAAAACACACCTAACTCTGACCCTGACTAGCAGGTAAAACACACTTAACTCTGATCCTGAATAGCAGGTAAAACACACCTAACTCTGATCCTGACTAGCAGGTAAAACACACCTAACTCTGACCCTGACTAGCAAGTCAAACACCTATGATCCTGACTAGCAGGTAATACACACCTAACTCTGATCATGACTAGCAGGTAATACACACCTAACTCTGATCATGACTAGCAGGTAA
>CM059814.1:69579718-69589718 GCA_030435695.1 Brachymystax lenok tsinlingensis
CTGTAAGCTGACCCGACTGTGTCCTGCTGTGGGCTACACCTTCAGAGTGGCTGCTCACAACGACATAGGCACCAGGTAGGTGTTATAATGCTACATACACATGATATAACACTACATAGGCACCAGGTATGTGTTATAATGTTACATACACATGCCATAACACTACATAGGCACCAGGTATGTGTTATAATGCTGCATACACATGCCATAATACTATATATGCACCAGGTAGGTGTTATAATGCTACATACACATGCCACAACACTAGATAGGCACCAGGTATGTGTTATAATGCTACATACACATGCTATAACACTACATAGGCACCAGGTATATGTTATAATGTTACATACACATGCCATAACACTACATAGGCCCCAGGTATGTGTTATAATGCTGCATACACATGCCATAACACTATATAGGCACCAGGTAGGTGTTATAATGCTACATACACATGCCACAACACTACATAGGCACCAGGTATGGTATGTGTTATAATGCTACATACACATGCTATAACACTACATAGGCACCAGGTATGGGTGTTATAGCACTACATATGCATGGCATAACACATTGCACGTCTTCCGGTTTCCCTCTCTCTGTGTCTATCCTCCTCTATATCTTTCTGTGTCTCTATCAATCTCTCTGTCGTTCTCTCTCTATCTAGCTCCAACCCTCTCTTCCACCTGGCTTCTGCTCTGTTACTCTGTCTGTCATCCTCACTCTCATTTTGACCTCACTCTTCCCATCTGTTGCACCCTCACCATCTCTCTCTTTCTCTCTCTCTCTCTCTCTCTCTCTCTCTCTCTCTCTCTCTCTCTCTCTCTCTCTGTCTCTGTCTCTGTCTCTGTCTCTCGCTCTCTCTCTGTCTCTTGCTCTCTCTCTGTCTCTCTTTCACACCATCTGCTTGATGTATAGCTGTGTTGAGGTTAGTTGTCTGGTGGATGTATAGCTGTGTTGAGGTTAGTTGTCTGGTGGATGTATAGCTGTGTTGAGGTTAGTTGTCTGGTGGATGTATAGCTGTGTTGAGGTTAGTTGTCTGGTGGATGTATAGCTGTGTTGAGGTTAGTTGTCTGGTTGATGTATAGCTGTGTTGAGGTTAGTTGTCTGGTGGATGTATAGCTGTGTTGAGGTTAGTTGTCTGGTTGATGTATAGCTGTGTTGAGGTTAGTTGTCTGGTTGATGTACAGCTGTGTTGAGGTTAGTTGTCTGGTGGATGTATAGCTGTGTTGAGGTTAGTTGTCTGGTTGATGTATAGCTGTGTTGAGGTTAGTTGTCTGGTGGATGTATAGCTGTGTTGAGGTTAGTTGTCTGGTTGATGTATAGCTGTGTTGAGGTTAGTTGTCTGGTGGATGTATAGCTGTGTTGAGGTTAGTTGTCTGGTGGATGTATAGCTGTGTTGAGGTTAGTTGTCTGGTGGATGTATAGCTGTGTTGAGGTTAGTTGTCTGGTGGATGTATAGCTGTGTTGAGGTTAGTTGTCTGGTGGATGTATAGCTGTGTTGAGGTTAGTTGTCTGGTGGATGTATAGCTGTGTTGAGGTTAGTTGTCTGGTGGATGTATAGCTGTGTTGAGGTTAGTTGTCTGGTGGATGTATAGCTGTGTTGAGGTTAGTTGTCTGGTGGATGTATAGCTGTGTTGAGGTTAGTTGTCTGGTTGATGTACAGCTGTGTTGAGGTTAGTTGTCTGGTGGATGTATAGCTGTGTTGAGGTTAGTTGTCTGGTGGATGTATAGCTGTGTTGAGGTTAGTTGTCTGGTGGATGTATAGCTGTGTTGAGGTTAGTTGTCTGGTTGATGTATAGCTGTGTTGAGGTTAGTTGTCTGGTTGATGTATAAGCTGTGTTGAGGTTAGTTGTCTGGTGGATGTATAGCTGTGTTGAGGTTAGTTGTCTGGTGGATGTATAGCTGTGTTGAGGTTAGTTGTCTGGTGGATGTATAGCTGTGTTGAGGTTAGTTGTCTGGTGGATGTATAGCTGTGTTGAGGTTAGTTGTCTGGTTGATGTACAGCTGTGTTGAGGTTAGTTGTCTGGTTGATGTATAGCTGTGTTGAGGTTAGTTGTCTGGTGGATGTATAGCTGTGTTGAGGTTAGTTGTCTGGTGGATGTATAGCTGTGTTGAGGTTAGTTGTCTGGTGGATGTATAGCTGTGTTGAGGTTAGTTGTCTGGTTGATGTATAGCTGTGTTGAGGTTAGTTGTCTGGTGGATGTATAGCTGTGTTGAGGTTAGTTGTCTGGTGGATGTATAGCTGTGTTGAGGTTAGTTGTCTGGTGGATGTATAGCTGTGTTGAGGTTAGTTGTCTGGTTGATGTATAGCTGTGTTGAGGTTAGTTGTCTGGTGGATGTATAGCTGTGTTGAGGTTAGTTGTCTGGTGGATGTATAGCTGTGTTGAGGTTAGTTGTCTGGTTGATGTACAGCTGTGTTGAGGTTAGTTGTCTGGTGGATGTATAGCTGTGTTGAGGTTAGTTGTCTGGTGGATGTATAGCTGTGTTGAGGTTAGTTGTCTGGTTGATGTACAGCTGTGTTGAGGTTAGTTGTCTGGTGGATGTATAGCTGTGTTGAGGTTAGTTGTCTGGTGGATGTATAGCTGTGTTGAGGTTAGTTGTCTGGTGGATGTATAGCTGTGTTGAGGTTAGTTGTCTGGTTGATGTACAGCTGTGTTGAGGTTAGTTGTCTGGTCTTGTCTCTCTGAATGTGTCTCTTCTTTTCTTGTTCCCTCACTCCTCTTGTTCTCGCATCGTTGCCGAGGGGGCAGATTCCCCTGCGTGTGGCCGGTCGTTCCAGTGACAGAAAAGAGAAGGGAGATGGAGAGATGGAGGGAGAGATGGAAAGAGATAAAGCATGATGCAGAAGAGATAAAAGACATGAGCTCTGCTTTGTGTGTGTAAACTCATGTCTTCTGCTCCCTCCCTCCCTCCCTCCCTCCACAGTGGTTTCAGTGCGGAGGTTGTATTCTACACTACAGGTACACTGCCCTCCTGCCCCCTGGCACCGCGGCTGCTGCGGGCGGGCGTCTCCTGGGTCACCCTGGAGTGGGGCCGTCCCGAGGGCAGCGCCAACGAGGAACTACTCACATACACACTCGAGATCCAGGAGGACAATACCGTGAGTCACACACACACAAATATACAGTAATGACGCACACACACAAGTACAGCAAAACGTCAGTTTAAAGGTTAATTGAGAACTTTGACCTTCCAGGGAACAGACTTTCATCCTAAGTACACTGGAGACAACCTAACCTCCACAGTGCAAGGCCTGAAGAGGAGCACACAGTACAAATTCAGGGTAAGAGTGTGTCTGTCTGTGAGGTTTTATAGTGGTGAAATCGCGTCTGATTGTGTGTTACCGAGGAAACGGAAAAGGCTTGTATTCTGCTATAAAGACACAGGGATTGGTGTCATCATGTGCATGAGCACACACGCACTACACAATCTGTCACAGTTTAGCAGCCATACAACTACCATCAGTCTGTCCTCTGTGGAAATACCTGCAATTTACTGCTATTTATAAACTGGGCGGTTCGAGGCCTGAATGCTGATGGGACAAATCATCACAAACAAAACAGTGAACACACATGAACAGTTTTATTCCGAAAAGCTATATATTCATTTTCAGAAATGTTGGTAAATTAGCTTTTATTGTTTAAAGAAATGATGAAAGAGATCGGTGTGTTTTTTTCATGCCGTAGGTTTGTTCAATGACAGATATGTATTTGTTTAAAATCTATGACTTGATGGCTTCATTTCAGAGAGACAAATAGTCGTGGTTTTTACTAAATGCTAAATATCCGGCTCCCTCTCAGAGAAATAAGTAGTACTGCTAGGTTCTACACTGTCCAATGTAATAAATAACATGTTTTTTTTATAAAGAACTGTAGAAATGATACATTTGTGACGTCAATATTATTATTATTGTCGTATTGTTTTCATACAGTAATATGACATCTGCATGTAAAACATTTACATTTTAGACATTTAGCAGAGGCTTTTATCCAGAGCAACTTACAGTTAGGCATTCAACTTACGGTAGCTAGGTGGGACAACTACATATTCAGGATTCAAACATTCCATTCCAGCTAAACATATAGTATAGTACAGTGTTTCGCAAAGAAACACCGTTTTATAAATGTCTAAAATCTATTACAAAAAAAAATCAGAGAACAGTAATATTTTACACAAACATGAAGGTACCCAAAAGCAATCATTTCTGATGAAAAAACACAAATGTGTAAAATTGGTGGATATAGTGTGTTGGAAATGAGCTCTTAGTATATCTATATATATTCTGAAGTATATCTATATATTTTCTGAAGTATATCTATATATATTCTGAAGTATATCTCTATATTTTCTGAAGTATATCTATATATATTCTGAAGGATCTCTATTGTTTTGGTCACAGTGACCCAGAGACCCAGTAGGAAATCCTGTTGATGTAGTGACTCATTGATTAGAGAGTGGACTAGAGCATCTCTTTTCCCTTCCACTCATTCCTCTCTCTCTCTCTCTCTCTCTCTCTCTCTCTCTCTCTCTCTCTCTCTCTCTCTCTCTCTCTGTAGTGTCCATTAGTTGAGGGAATATATTGGAGAGGGGGAGAGAAGGAGGGAGTGGGGAAGAGGGAGAGATGGAGGCAGGTAGGGAGGGAGAGTGGGGGAGAGGGAGAGTGGGGGAGAGGGAGAGAGAGAGGTGAATAGAGAGGAGTGGGTGTTTTGTTTTGTACAATGTGCTTTGTTGTTGTTGTTGTTGTTGTTGTTGTTGTTGTTGTTGTGTGTTTTCTGAATGGCAAGTTGAACTTAAAGTCTTCCAGTCTGCACAGCAAGGCAGACATTTACATCACACCAAAGAGCACAGGCAATGCCAATCGCCACTAGCACAGAACATATACAGTACAATACAAGTCATTATAGTCAGCAGTGTGATTTATTTGGAAACTTTCTTTAGAACTATGGTTTTTATAAACAGGTGATCATTTATAGCAGTTTATTGGATAATATGCCATCTATTTCAAATGTACAGTCTATACAAAACAAATCTAAAAATATTTGCCACTCTCTTTCTCTCTCCCTCTCGTTCTCTCCCCCCTTTCTCTCTCCCCCCTTTCTCTCTCCTCTCGCTCTCTCTCCCTCCTCTCTCTTTCCCTCTCTCTGCAGCTGATAGCGTCTAACGTGGAGGGTAGCAGTAAACCCAGTGAAGTGTTGGTGTGTACTACCTGTCCTGATAAACCTGGACCCCCTTCTCCCCCCCGAGTCACTACCACTACATCTTATGGCTTCACCATCACCTGGGGTAAACCCACAAACACACGTGTACATGTTTTCAGTGTGATTACACTGTATCAATGGAGATGGAAAACATAATGAACAAACATAAAGTAAGTACTATTTTGTCTTGATTTCACCCAACTATAAACCAAAATGCAATGCAACTCTCTCTCTCTCTCTCTCTCTCTCTCTCTCTCTCTCTCTGTCTCCTCTGTTCTTCCTCCAGATCCTCCCCAGGACAATGGAGGTTCAGACGTTCTGACGTATCTGCTGGAGATCTCAGAAGGCAGCTCTGACGGTACATCACTCTGTCCTTTAGTTTTCTAGTCAACCACCATTAGTCTTACTTCTTCAGAAATACCTGCAATGCACTGGTATATAAACACCAGTAATTTACTTCTATATAAACACCAGTAATTTACTGCTATATAAACACCAGTAATTTACTTCTATATAAACACCAGTAATTTACTGCTATATAAACACCAGTAATTTACTGCTATATAAACACCAGTAATTTACTTCTATATAAACACCAGTAATTTACTGCTATATAAACACCAGTAATTTACTGCTATATAAACACCAGTAATTTACTGCTATATAAACACCAGTAATTTACTGCTATATAAACACCAGTAATTTACTGTTATATAAACACCAGTAATTTACTGTTATATAAACACCAGTAATTTACTGTTATATAAACACCAGTCATTTACTGCTATATAAACACCAGTAATTTACTGCTATATAAACACCATTAATTTACTTCTATATAAACACCAGTAATTTACTGTTATGTAAACACCAGTAATTTACTGCTATATAAACACCAGTAATTTACTTCTATATAAACACCAGTAATTTACTGTTATGTAAACACCAGTAATGTACTGCTATATAAACACCAGTAATTTACTTCTACATAAACACCAGTAATTTACTGCTATATAAACACCAGTAATTTACTTCTATATAAACACCAGTAATTTACTGCTATATAAACACCAGTAATTTACTGCTATATAAACACCAGTAATTTACTGCTATATAAACACCAGTAATTTACTGTTATATAAACACCAGTAATTTACTGTTATATAAACACCAGTAATTTACTGTTATATAAACACCAGTAATTTACTGTTATATAAACACCAGTCATTTACTGCTATATAAACTCCAGTAATTTACTTCTATATAAACACCAGTAATTTACTGCTATATAAACACCAGTAATTTACTGCTATATAAACACCAGTAATTTACTGTTATATAAACACCAGTCATTTACTGCTATATAAACTCCAGTAATTTACTTCTATATAAACACCAGCAATTTACTTCTATATAAACACCAGTAATTTACTAGCAATAAGTGTATCAGTGCTTTGACGTTTTCCGTAATATTCCTTCTTTCTTTTTCTCTCTGTTTTTTTTGTCCTTCCCTGTCAGGTTGAGTGCTTTTTACTAAGTCCATAACTCCTGTGACCTACATAATAATGAACAGGAGTGTGTCTGCTCTTCAGAACACATTGATTAGCCTGGTCATGTTCAGTTTGGTCGTAGTTTATCAACCCAACAAATTCTGAAAGTGCCTACTTTCTTCCACGTGTTCTCCCCCTCTCCCTCCTTCTCTCTACCGACCCACCAACTCCTTCTGTTTCTCTTCCCTTCTTTCCCATCTATGCCCTTCCCCTTCCTCACCCCAGTTCCTCCCTCTCTCTCTTCTAGTTTAAAGTGCCATTGAAACAGTGAATGGACTGAACTGATTTAGGTTGAAACACAGTTCTCTCCCTGTGTTGTCTTTGATTAATGCAAGATATGAGTAGATGTTGTACCTTGTTGAACTGCATATATACCTCTACACACACATATTCACATACACACAAACACTCATCTGCTCTTTGTCTTGTGCAGCGGGCCAGTGGGAGGTAGCGTACAGCGGCCCCGCTACAGAGTGTGTGTGTGAAGGACTGACGCCCGGAACAGTTTACCGCTTGCGAGTGTGTAGCATCAGCACCGGTGGACACAGCCAGGTAGAACACACACACGCACGCACACACCCCATGTCACATTGGTCAATAATCCATTTAATCACACAATTAATCAATTGACCTTCTGTGTTCTGTGTTGTGTTCTGCCAGTGTTCCTTCAGCATTCCGGTTCGGACGTTGAGCGTTGCCCCTGGACCCTGCCAACCGCCCAGGATCGTGGGTAAAGCCAAACACAAGGAAGTACAGTTAGAATGGGGTAAATACACACACACACACACAGACACACACACACACAGTGTCTTTTACTGTCTGGAAGGTCAAATCAACCTTTGGTTGTTCTCTGCTCTTCACTGCGCCAAACCTAATACACCCTGATTACAACCTTGTTACAACACACACACACACTGTAAGAAACCTAATTCACTTTATTTCATCTTTATTGTGACTCTAATGCAGCCTATCTAAACCTTAATGTAGCCTAATGTAGTCTAATTCAGCTGCATTCTATGTGATTAAAGCAGTTAGAATCGGGCAGGCCTCAATATAATGTGGCAAATGTTCCTCATTAAAACGTGCGTGTGTGTTTATGTCCGTGCGTGCGCGTGTGCGGGAGACTAACACTCCCCATCAAAAAACAGACTAGAGAACAATTAAGTAGACTGTGTTCTCTCTCTCTTTTTCAATCTCACTCCCTCTTTTCCCCCTTTATTTGCTCCCTCTCTGTGCGTCACACCATGAAGCTGAAACACACAGAGAACACTAATGACTGGAGGAAAAGACAGTTAGCTCCCTCTGTTATGCTGTTTGACTAGGTGCTGCAGCTTGTTATACTAGATTAAAATGTTTGTCCTCTCTCTCTCTCTCTCTCTCTCTCTCTCTCTCTCTCTCTCTCTCTCTCTCTCTCTCTCTCTCTCTCTCTCTCTCTCTCTCTCTCTCTCTCTCTCTCTCTCTCTCTCTCTCTCTCTCTCTCTCTCTCTCTCTCTCTCTCTCTCTCTCTCTGTCACGACCCCCTCTCTCTCTCACACTCTCTCTCTCTCTCTGTCACGACCCTCTCTCGCTCTCTCTCTCGCTCTCTCTCTCTCTCTCTCTCTCACTCTCTCTCTCACTCTCTCTCTCTCTCTCTCTCTGTCACGACCCCCTCTCTCTCTTTCTCTCTCTCTCTGTCTCTCGCTCTCTCTCGCTCTCACTACCCTCTCTCTCTCTCTCTCTCTCTCTCTCTCTCTCTCTCTCTCTCTCTCTCTCTCTCTGTCACTACCCCCCTCTTTCTCGCTCTCTCTCACTACCCCCCCTCTTTCTCTCTCTCTCTGCTCTGTCTCTCTCGCTCTCACTACCCCTCGCTCTCTCTCTCTCTCTCTCTCTCTCGCTCTCACTACCCCTCGCTCTCTCTCTCTCTCTCTCTCCTTTCTACTTTTCTCCCCCACTCTTTCTCTCTTTCCCCTCTGACCCTCCTCCTCTTCCAGATGGCCTGACATCAGAAGGTGTATGTGAGGAGTGTGTGTTCAGTCTGGAGATGTCATCATCAGAGGGCGACGCTGAGCCCAGTGAGGTGTACAATGGGACAGAGTTGCAGTGCAGTGTGGGTAGTCTGCTGCCGGGGGCAACCTACAACTTCAGACTGAGGGCTGCCAACGAGGCTGGGGTGAGACACACACACACACACAGACACACACCCTAATGAACACTGACCAGAAGCAGGCAGACAAACACTCTCTAGTCTAGTTGATGTGATCATCCCTGAGTGCTATTCAGACTTAGTTCAAGAGGTACTCAAACACACACACACACACACACACACACACTGTCTGATCAAAGTAGCAAACTGATACGTGCTCATCAAAAACGAGGACATACAGAGGAACAAACAGAAACTCGACTGGAGACCAATTCTCTCAGCAGCTAGTATTTAGTCCAATCAGACAGTCGTCTTCAGTTCACTGCTCTGATCAACCATCTGCTGCAGCCACTATCTATTCTACAGCCATGTCAAGGCCCTCTGCCCCATTTAGTAATCATAGAAATGATTTGAATGCAGCAATAGTCAGGCTCGAAAAGTTATGTTTGATTGATTAAAGTTTCATATGCGCCTGATCTGAGCTGAGCCTAAATCTAATTTAACGGTTGATCAAACAGACTTTATCATTTGTCAGCCTGCTACTAGAATTGTTTTTATTTTTCCAATAATGTTACTTGTGTGTTTCCTGCCATGTGACCTTTATGCTTCTTGCCATGTGACCTGTATGCTTCCTGTCATGTGACCTATGTGTTTCCTGTCATGTGACCGGTATGTTTCCTGTCATGTGATCTGTATGTTTGCTGTCATGTGACAAGTGAGTTTTCTGTTTACTTCTGTAGTTTGGAGAGTACTCTGAGGCGGCGGCGGTGACGACAGCAGCGGGTCCTCCAGGCCAGTGTGTGGCGCCTCTCATCACTCTGAACAACACCACCTGTCTAACAGTCAGCTGGGAGGTACTGCCTGTCTACCTATCTTCTTTCCACTCTGTCTACACTTCCATCTAGAACAGAGACAATAGGCACTTCAGTCTGCCTCCAAATAACGAGAGAGAGAGAGAGAGAGAGAAGAATAAACCAAATTACAAGGGGTGTTTGTTTTTGTTTGTAAAATAATTCCCGGAGTGCTTACATGGGTCTAATGTCTTATTGGATGTTTGGTTCCTTCCGGTTCTCTGTGTTTCTCATGTGTTCTAATCTGGTGTGTGTTCTAAGAGGTTCTGT
>CM059814.1:69594718-69654718 GCA_030435695.1 Brachymystax lenok tsinlingensis
TGTAGTCAATCTCTTGAGGACGTTTATTCGGTAGAAGAATTAAATGAGTTTCTGGATTTCACTAAAGGGAAAAAGGTTGATGTTGCAAAAATTTTCCCCGATGTTAAGAAGTTTATAAAATCAGTGGCGATAGCTCAGAGAACGGTGGGCTATGAGGTCATTTCAAAACAGAAACGATTTCGGCTGAAAAAGTTTCTAACAAAATGCGTAAAACTTCGAAAGGTACCGTAAAACTGTCAGAATGGAAAAAATAAAGCAAATGGGTGTGGGAAATATCCACATTTTTGGGTTGTTTATCTGTCACTGGGTGTTTTTGTTTTCTTCCCTCTCTCCTGCCATGCAGATTCTTAGACTAGGATCATTAAATGTGAATGGGTTGAGGGATGGAGGAAAAAGAGTTTTACTCTCTGAGTTTCTTAGGCTTAAGGATTCAGAAGTAATATTTTTACAAGAAACTCATAGTGATATAGAAAATGAATCTGAGTTAAATTTTTGGTGGGAAGGAAAGCTGTGTTTAAGCCATGGCACAAAGGTTAGTGCAGGTGTAGCTGTTTTATTTTCAACTCACCTTAAAGTCAATATCTTATCAGAAATGGAAATAGAGAGAGGACGTATTTTGATGGTGAAAGCTAAAGTTGAAGAACAGATATTCGTTTTTATAAATATTTATGCTCCAAATAAAGGGTCAGATAGAATCAGCATGTTTAGAAAATTAGGAGAGTTTTTAAAAAGCTATACTTTAGATGGTATGCTAATCATTGGTGGGGATTGGAATTGTTCTCTTAATTTTCTTTTAGATAGGAATCATGAGGAACCACATCCTGTATCAGTTGCGGTTTTAAAAAGTATTATAGTTCAGAATGGTTTGGTAGATGTATGGAGAGACAGGAATAAAGAGATGAAGCAATATACATGGACAAAAGTTTTGCAGGGAATGATAAGAGTAGCAAGACTGGACAGGGTTTATGTCAAGTGTGCTGAAAATAATAGAATAATGGGGTGTAATATTTTTCCAAGTTGTCTATCAGATCACAATTTTATTACAGTTAATATTGTTTTGACACAAGCTAGTTTTAAAAGTCCGTATTGGAAATGTAATGTTGCATTGTTGAAAGAAAAAGAGTTCATTTAGAAATTTGAAATGTTTTGGAAGGAGTGGGGTGCTAAATAAAAGGAATTTGATAATTTGATACAATGGTGGGAAATAGGAAAGACGCAAATCAAAATATTTTGTCAGCAGTATACATGTTTTTCAACAAGAAAAATAAAACAAAAGATGATTGAAATAGAACAAGATATTTTACATATCACGTCTGGTATGATTCAGAAATCTAATTCATCTTCAGCTGGAATGTTGGGTGAAAAGAAACGTGATCTAGAAGATTTGTTGCAAGTGCGGGCAAAAGGTGCCCTGATAAGATCTGGGTTTATGTCTGTAAATGAGATAGATGCTCCCACTGCATATTTTTTTAATTTAGAAAAAGTGTCAAAGAAACAAAATGAAATGTATTGTTTAACAAAACCTGATGGACGAAAGACTTTTGATGCAAGAGAAATGAGAAAGATTGCGGTGGACTTTTATTCAAACTTGTATAGAAAAGAAGAAACGGAGAAGGAATGTGTGTCACAGATACTGCAGCAGTTGCCTTCTCTCACTAAACCGCAGAGGGAGAATCTGGACAGTACTGTATCATTTGAGGAGTTAACTGATGCCGTGAAACAGATGAAGACTGGTAGAGCACCTGGAATTGATAGACTATCAGTAGACTTTTTTAAAGCTGTGTGGAACTACATCGGAAAAGACTTTTATGAGGTGATCCAAGAGTGTTTTAAAGAAAAACGCCTTCCCACA
Organism: Brachymystax lenok tsinlingensis; assembly: GCA_030435695.1. NCBI lineage: Eukaryota > Metazoa > Chordata > Actinopteri > Salmoniformes > Salmonidae > Brachymystax > Brachymystax lenok. Next base: position 69,596,571 of record CM059814.1, read on the forward strand.
AGTTGCCAACGGGCAGTATTAACACTATTACCTAAAAAAGGAGACTTGAGTGATCTTAAAAACTGGAGGCCTGTGTCAATTCTAACAACTGATTATAAGCTAATAGCTAAAGTGTTGGCAAATAGGCTGAAAACTGTATTAGGAGATGTAATACATCAAGATCAATCCTACTGCATTCCAGAAAGAACCATTTATGATAACATTTTTATGATCAGAGACATTTTAGATTACTCTAAATTATATGAAGTGAATGTTGGCTTTCTGTTCCTGGATCAGGAAAAAGCGTTCGATAGAGTGGATCATGGATTTCTGTATGATACAATGAGTGCTTTTGGGTTTGGAGATGGTTTTATTTCTTGGATCAAACTCTTCTATATGAATGCCTCGTGTATTTTAAAAATAGGTGGTGGGTTAAGTAAACCAATAAGTTTGCTTAAAGGTATAAGGCAAGGATGCCCATTGTCTGGTCAGTTATACGCTTTAGCAGTGGAACCACTCTTATGTATTTTAAGAAAAGAACTGTCTGGTCTAAATATTGATGGAAAGGGCAATGCGTTTAAGTTAACAGCATATGCAGATGATATTACTGTAATTGTGAAAGATCAAAGAGATATTGATGTTATTTACAGTATCTCTTTATATGAGAGAGCATCATCTGCTAAACTGAACTGGAGTAAAACGGAAGCATTTTGGTGCAATGATAAAGATAAATACTATCATGTCAATGCAAAACCCATAATCCCGGGAAATGTAAAATGGGAAAAAGAGGGTTTTAGTTTTTAGGCATCTTTTTAGGTTCAGAAGTACATCAAAGAAAAAACTGGGAAGGAGTTAAAGATAAAATTTGTAATAGATTATCAAAATGGAATTGGATATTACCTCAATTATCATATAGAGGGAGAGTGCTGGCTGTAAATAATCTTGCTGCCTCTATTTTATGGCATAAATTAATTGTGTTAAACCCACCAGATGAACTCATTAGGGAAATTCAAAGAGTGTTGGTAAATTTCTTTTGGAATGGACAACACTGGTTAAGAGAATCAGTACTGTATCTGCAGTTAAGTGAAGGAGGCCAAGGACTGATGGACATTAAGTCCAAGGTAGCTGCGTTTAGACTGCAGAGTGTACAAAGACTCCTATATAATCAGCCTCAGAACTGGGCAAAAATAGCTTGTGCTTTACTACAAAGAGTGGGGCAGATGAACTTGGATAGACACCTATTTTTAATGAATTTGAAAGAAGGGGATTTTAATGGACTCTCTTCTTTTTATGCATCAGTCTTAAATGCGTGGCAAATATTTCTTGTTAAAAGAGAGCTGTCTGAGGTAACCCATGAGTGGGTGCTTGAAGAGCCTTTGATTTATAATCCTCTGTTAACTAGTGTGATGTTACAAGCTAAAGGTGTCTGCGCAAGCTTGGTTAAAGCAGGAATATGTCAAATCTGTCACCTTCGGTCAAGGGACAAATGGATTTCTGCAGAAAAACTGGCTTCGAAGATGCGTATTCATTCTGTTCGGACTGTTGAAAAATTATTAGTTGAGATACAGGAGTCTTTTACTATAATGCCATCGCAAGCAGAAAGGGTGGAGAATGTATTCCCCAGCATCAGGGTGGGTGTAAATGTAGGAGATTGGCAGGAGGTTGATGGAAGATTACTTTCTTTTACAACACCTGAAATTGGTCTCTTTGACACTATATCTAAGAAGTCACTTTATCTTGTTTGTGTAAAATATTTTAATATAAGAAAACTGCAAGATCTTCCAGAGACCAAATGGACTAATTTTGTTGATTCAGGGGCCTCTCCAAAAGGATGTTGGAGGACATTGTATAAAAAACCAATTGAGAAAAGAAGCGGAGATTTGCAATGGAGGATTTCTCATTGTATTTTAGCAACAAACTGTTATAAAGTTCATCTAAATTCTTTGCAAGGAGAAGAGTGTTTGTTTTGTGGTCTACCAGAAACAGTTTTTCATATATTTATTGGCTGTACCAGGCTATTGGGAATTCTTGATGTGTTAAAAGACTTGAGCCATAATTTTGGTTTTATTTTTACAAATAGTTTTTTTATTTTTGGACCCAAATATAGCGCCTCGAATAAAAGCAAAATTGTTTTGATTAATGTTTTATTCGGTAAGGCAAAAATGGCAATTTGGCTGACAAGAAAGAGAAAAATGCAGTTTAATAGTGATACTGATCCTTTGAACATGTTCAGAGCTCTGGTTAAAAGTAGACTGGTTATGGAGTATTAGTATTATGAATTGGTGAATGATACGGATTCTTTCTTCTATGTATGGGGTGTTGGAAATATTTTATGTAAACCCAATGAAGAGGGAGGATGTAATGTATTGTTGTAAAATAAGCAGATTTTTAAAATATTTGTTTAAAATATATTTTATTAGGATTATGTATGCATGAAGTAAGGTGCTAAAGGTGTATGTTTTTTTGTGTTAATGGATTGTAATTAAAGAGGTTAAAAGTCAGTCTCTCTCTGTCTCTCTCTGTCTCTCTTTGTCTCTCTTTGTCTCTCTCTCTCTCTCTCTCTCTCTCTCTCTCTCTCTCTCTCTCTCTCTCTCTCTCTCACTCTCACTGTCTGTCTCTCTCTCTCTCTCTCTCTCTCTACCTCTCCAGGCGGTGAACCAAGCGGGGGCGGGGCCTTACAGTGAACAGATGAGCTTCCAGACTCCAGCGACTAATCCCGATGCAGTCTCTTCTTTCTTCCTGCTTGACCAGCTCCAATCAGATCAGTCCCCCTCCACCTGCCTCTTCCTGAAGTGGGAGGAGCCGAACTGTAATGGGGCGGATATAACGTCTTACATCATCAGTCTGGACGATCAACTCATTACAGTGGAAACAGGAAACAGTCACCTGATCACTGACCTTCAGCCAGATAGCCAGTACAGGTACACGCACACGCACACACACACACACACACACACACACACACACACACACACACACACACACACACACACACACACACACACACACACACACACTATTTCCAGTCCCAGTAGAAGGTTGTAATTGAGATTGCGTCTGAGATGATGCAGCACTAATAGCAGCAAGCGGTAATCATACCGTGTGTTTCTAGGAATTAAGAAAGGGAGTTGTGTGTGTGATTGGTGATTGTTCTCAGTAAGTGTTTGGGATTCTGTGAGACAATGAGTAAAGTGTGTGTCTATGGGTGTGTGTGTCTATGGGTGTGTGTGGCTATGGGTGTGTGTGTGTATGGGTGTGTGTGTCTATGGGTGTGTGTGGCTATTCATGTTACCAAGTGTTTGTAGATCTGTGTATGCATGTACAGGTGTGTGTGTGTGTGTGTGTGGCTGTTATTGTCACCATGTCACTGTTTTTCTTACATAATTAGAACAACACTACTGACTGGGTAATACTGTCCCTCTTATGTATGTGTGCATTTGCATGTGTATCCATCAATCGCTCCATCTGATTGGTTACAGTCCATTTCCCCTGGATACTGATTCCAACTCATATCAAGACACTCCGTAGGGCGATCAGTTTTTTTTTATAGGAAAGTGTTTGTTCATCTTAGTGTCTCAGACATTGTTTTAGTGTTTTCGATTTAACAAGGATAAAACAAAGAGGACCAGAGGAAGGATAGATTTAATTATCTGATACTCACCAACTAACTCTCTCTCCCTCTCTCTCTCTTTCATTCTCTTCCCTCTCCCCTTCTCTCTCGTCATCTTCCACACTTTCTGTTTTGTGTGGTGGAGTAACTACAACCTGTGTGTGTATGTGTCTCTCTGTGTGTATGTGTGTGTGTTTGTTTGTGTGTGTGTGTGAGTCATCAGGGAAAGGCTACTGTGTGTAAATGTCAGACAGTAAAATAATTAAGGTAATGAGAGAGAGAGAGAGATTGTCCAGAGAGAGAGAGAGAGAGAGAGAGAGAGAGAGAGAGAGAGAGAGAGAGAGAGAGAGAGAGAGAGAGAGAGAGAGAGAGAGAGAGAGAGAGAGAGAGAGAGAGAGAGAGAGAGAGAGAGAGATTGTCCAGACAGAGAGGGAGAGAGAGAGAGAGAGAGAGAGAGAGAGAGAGAGAGAGATTGTCCAGACAGAGAGAGAGAGGGAGGGAGAGAGAGAGAGAGATTGTCCAGACAGGGAGAGAGAGAGTGAGGGAAAGGAAGCGAGATCAGAGAGAGAGAGGAGGGTTCCTGGAAAAGAAGACAGGACAGTGGAGGGACTCTAGTAAACAACAGAAAATAGATGGAACAACACAACACAACTCATCTTACCAGACATATTATATTCCTGACATGTCATTCAGGACTGGCCGTTACTACCCATAGAGGTGTAGGAACTGTAACAACAGATCTGAGAACAGATTTAAGAACAGAGCTAATACAGCGTTATACCTGTAATATACTGGATGAGATGACTCTAGATGATTGCGGTTGATGTGATTGCTATTCCTCTTTATATTCCTCTCTATTCCTAGTTTTCCCATAGGGATGATGTTGAAAGGCATGACTAGGGTTGCAAAATTCCCTTTTTTTTCAGAAATCCTGTTGGAGTATTCCGGATTTCTTGCTTATTCCTCCCTGATTCCAGGAATCCTCCAACCGGCATTTAAGGAAAAGCAGGGAATTTATTGAAAGTTTGCAGAATTTTGCAAGGCGTGACTTGTTTTGGGGAACAGAAAATATCAGTCAGGAGAGACTGGGTTAGATGGATGTCGGCTAGGTGAGGTTAAGGGTCAGTCATGACTCAATGGACAGAGGAAACACCATCATTATAACTCCTCTAATGGTGCCTCTCTTCTGCTATTAACAAGCATTAGTACTCAGACACACAGACCATACATGTTGTATTGTGATGGACTGTTTTATCTTTTGTTTTATGTGTGATGTAAGTGCCTTAATGTGTTTGGACCCCAGGAAGAGTAGCTGCTTGGGATACAAACACACACACACACACACACACACACACACACACACACACACACACACACACACACACACACACACACACACACACACACACTGGTTATGGACAAACTAACTTTCACACACTCAATTTATCCTAACCCCTCTCTCTCTCTCTCTCTCTCTCTCTCTCTCTCTCTCTCTCTCTCTCTCTCTCTCTCTCTCTCTCTCTCTCTCTCTCTCTCTCTCTCTCTCTCTCTCTCTCTCTCTCTCTCTCTCTCTCTCTCGCTCTCTCAGTGTGCAGATCCAAGCGGTGAATGTGATTGGCTGTGGCCCGTTGAGCCCACCCCTGGTGGCTAGGACACGCCGCCTCCCTCCGGCTCCTCCTCCTTTGGAATGTTCGGCTGCCGGCCCCCAGAGCCTGAAACTGAAGTGGGGGGAGAGCGCTGCAAACACACACACCCGCGCTCTGCTCTCCAATGACATGTTCTACACACTACAGATGGAAGATAAGAACCACAGGTAGAGTACAGAGTACACACACACACAGCTACTACACTCCAATGGTTCCAATGGCTCAATGTTATGTACGTTCTAGATAAAAGCATCTGTTAAATGACCATATTACATATCACAGGGTAGGTAGAGGAAGCGACAGTAACCAGTAGATCTATGGAGAAGACTAGACTACAGAACTAATTAGAACCATGAACTGGTCAACCATGCTGTCCATTAGAGATGAGACTGAAGGAGGGCGAGAAATAAATAAGGGAAGTAGAGAGGTAGGGAGAGAGAGAAATGGAAGGGAGGGAGGAGGGAGCGAGGGAAGGAGGGAAGGAAGGAGGGAGAGAGGGAAGAAAGGATAAGTGAGAGAATTAGAGAGACTGTGTGTCTGCCTAGCAGTGCCATGGGTGATGGGTATGCTTGGCACCCCTAGCCACTGCGAGAGGGTAGTGGCTAACTGACGGGGCGATAATTAACCGACTGTCTAGTATGACCCCCACAATGCCAACATACACCCCCTTCTGTTCTAGCAGAGCTGAACTGCTTTCGCAGCTTGGTGAGTATATACCCCTCCCTCTGTCCTCTCTCCTCCTTCATACCCATACGTTCACCCCCCTACCAGACAGCTCTCATTGAATTACATACTGTACGCCGATTGGGCCCTGAAGTATTGCTGCCCACGTGACCTTCCCAGGAAAAACTCAGGGTTCTAGTTACAAGCTGACCTTGTCTTGTGGTCAGGAAAAACTCAGGGTTCTAGTTACAAGCTGACCTTGTCTTGTGGTCAGGAAAAACTCAGGGTTCTAGTTACAAGCTGACCTTGTCTTGTGGTCAGGAAAAACTCAGGATCCTAGTTACAAGCTGACCTTGTCTTGTGGTCAGGAAAAACTCAGGGTCCTAGTTACAAGCTGACCTTGTCTTGTGGTCAGGAAAAACTCAGGGTTCTAGTTACAAGCTGACCCTGTCTTGTGGTCAGGAAAAACCAGGGTTCTATTTACAAGCTGACCTTGTCTTGTGGTCAGGAAAAACTCAGGGTTCTATTTACAAGCTGACCTTGTCTTGTGGTCAGGAAAAACTCAGGGTTCTAGTTACAAGCTGACCCTGTCTTGTGGTCAGGAAAAACCAGGGTTCTATTTACAAGCTGACCTTGTCTTGTGGTCAGGAAAAACTCAGGGTTCTAGTTACAAGCTGACCCTGTCTTGTGGTCAGGAAAAACCAGGGTTCTATTTACAAGCTGACCTTGTCTTGTGGTCAGGAAAAACTCAGGGTTCTATTTACAAGCTGACCTTGTCTTGTGGTCAGGAAAAACTCCTGTCCTTATTGAGACCCATTTCCCGGACGCGTCATCCAGTCGCATGCACAGTTCTCAATCAAAAAATCTGTTTGTTTACACAGAAGTGAAATCCGATCACGTCCGACTTCAGACGCAGCACATGCAAGTTAGCCAACACCTAATCAGACAGTTATCGTCTACCACGTCGCAGATATCATCGGAGGATTGATTACCTAGCAAGCCATCGAGGCAAGGTAAAATATCCCAAAGAGATCTTGTTGAACACAGCTATAGCCATCAGACTGGTGTGTTGTCATTGTCATCACTCACTCAGCTACGTTTGTCAAGGTCCCGACATTCGTGTATAGCTATCTGCTACAGGGATTTTTGTTGTGAGCGTGCGTGCATCACTCGAACGTGACGTTTGCTTGTATTCACCAAGCCTGAATAGGAAAATAAATGCAGGCTACACCTGCATCCCAAATGGCACCCTATTCCCTGTATAGTGCACTACTTCTGACCATGGCCCAAAGTGGCCTAGCAAGTGCCCTTAAACAAGTCTGTAATGCATTTGATGGATCAGTGTGATTCCTGAGACTGTGATGAATATTCAGACTGTGATGAATATTGACTTATTACTTCTGTTAAGAACATTTCATTATGAGTAGTTTAGCTGCATTTAGCAGTCTATCTCTCTCCCCCTCTACCTCCTCTCTACCCCCCGGCCCCCCCTCTATCTCTCTCCCCCTCTACCTCCTCTCTACCCCCCCTCTATCTCTCTCCCCCTCTACCTCCTCTCTACCCCCTCTCTATCTCTCTCCCCTCTACCTCCTCTCTACCCCCACTCTCTATCTCTCTCCCCTCTACCCCCACTCTCTATCTCTCTCCCCTCTACCTCCTCTCTACCCCCGGCCCCCTCTATCTCTCTCCCCCTCTACCTCCTCTCTATCCTCTCTACCCCCTCTCTCTATCTCTCTCCCCCTCTACCTCCTCTCTATCCCCCCTCTCTCTATCTCTCTCCCTCTACCTCCTCTCTACCCCCACCCTCCCTCTCTCTATCTCTCTCCCCTCTACCACCTCTCCACCCCCCCTCTCTGCATGTGTCTCTGCAGGGTAGAAAGGGGATCATCAGAGCTAAATGGATTTAACTGGCAGTATTGGAGACCCCCTCTCCTCTACCCTCCTCGCATTTTCCCAGTCCCTCTTCTCCCCTGTCGCTCCTGAACAGACAGTATTAGGGCTGAATTACCTGGAATCTCTGTAATTGACAGATTGCTATGGTAACCAGAAACACAGACACTATTAGAGACAAACCTGGAGAGAGAAAAATGGGGCAGAGGGAGAGAGGGGGGGGGGAGAGGAAGACAGTATTATTGGCAGTAAACAAAGACATATCAAATGACCAAACAGCAAATATTGTTTTCATTTCTACAATGACCTTCTCAAACTGTCCCGACACCTGTCTGTCTGTCTGTCCCCTTCTCTCTCTGTAAGATGCAGTGAAAGAACTACAGCCCCACCTCTGCATCCCCCTCTCTCTTCTTATCGTCATGTTTCCAGACCTGTCTCTCGCTGCTTTTATTTTTGTCCATTTGAAGCTCGGAGCATGCAGCCGTGTAGCCACCCTTCCTCCTACACACTTTCAGAGTCTGTTGTGTACTTGCTATGTAATGTTCTCAGTGTTTTATTTATTTTTATTTATTAATTTCACCTTTATTTAACCAGGTAGGCAAGTTGAGAACAAGTTCTAATTTACAACTGCGACCTGGCCAAGATGAAGCAAAGCAGTTCGACAATAAACAACAGAGTTACACATGGAGTAAACAAACATACAGTCAATAATATAGTAGAAAAACAAGTCTATATACAATGTGTGCAAATGAGGTAAGATAAGGAAGGTAAGACAATAAATAGGCCATGGTGGCAAAGTAATTACAATATAGCAATTTAACACTGGAATGGTAGATGTGCAGTAGATGAATGTGCAAAGTAGAAATACTGGGGTGCAAAGGAGCAAGATAAATAAATAAATACAGTAGAGGATGAGGTAGTTGGTTGGGCTGTTTACAGATGGGCTATGTACAGGTGCAGTGATCTGTGAGCTGCTCTGGCAGCTGGTGCTTAAAGCTAGTGTGGGAAATAAGTGTCTCCAGTTTCAGTGATTTTTGCAGTTCGTTCCAGTCATTAGCAGCAGAGAACTGGAAGGAAAGGCGGCCAAAGGAGGAATTGGCTTTGGGGGTGACCAGTGAGATATACCTGCTGGAGCGCGTGCTACGGGTGGGTGCTGCTAAGGTGACCAGCGAGCTGAGATAAGGCGGGGCTTTACCTAGCAAAGACTTGTAGATGACCTGGAGCCAGTGGGTTTGGCGATGGTCGCAGTGGTGGGTAGTATATGGGGCTTTGGTGACAAAACAGATGGCACTGTGATAGACTGCATCCAATTTGATGAGTAGAGTGTTGGAGGCAATTTTGTAAATGACATTGCCGAAGTCGAGGATCGGTAGGATGGTCCGTTTTACGAAGGTATGTTTGGCAGCATGAGTAAAGGATGCTTTGTTGCGAAATAAGAAGCCAATTCTAGATTTAATTTTGGATTGGAGATGTTTGATGTGAGTCTGGAAGGAGACTTTACAGTCTAACCAGACACCTAGGTATTTGTAGTTGTCCACATATTCTAAGTCAGGACCGTCCAGAGTAGTGATGCTGGACGGGCCGGCAGGTGCAGGCAGCGATCGGTTGAAGAGCATGCATTTAGTTTTACTTGCATTTAAGAGCAGTTGGAGGCCATGGAAGGAGAGTTGTATGGCATTGAAGCTTGTCTGGAAGGTAGTTAACACAGTGTCCAAAGAAGGGCCAGAAGTATACAGAATGGTGTCGTCTGCGTAGAGTTGGATCAGAGACTCACCAGCAGCAAGAGTGACATCATTGATGTATACAGAGAAAAGAGTCGGCCCAAGAATTGAACCCTGAGGCACCCCCATAGAGACTGCCAGAGATCCGGACAACAGGCCCTCCGATTTGACACACTGAACTCTATCTGAGAAGTATTTGGTGAACCAGGCGAGGCAATCATTTGAGAAACCAAGGCTATTGAGTCTGCCGATAAGGATGTGGTGATTGACAGAGTCGAAAGCCTTGGCCAGGCCAATGAATACGGCTGCACAGTATTGTCTCTTATCGATGGCGGTTATGATATCGTTTAGGACCTTGAGCGTGGCTGAGGTGCACCCATGACCAGCTCTGAAACCAGATTGCATAGCGGAGAAGGTACGGTAGGATTCGAAATGGTCGATCATCTGTTTGTTAACTTGGCTTTCGAAGACCTTAGAAAGGCAGGGTAGGATAGATATAGGTCTGTAGCAGTTTGGGTCAAGAGTGTCTCCCCCTTTGAAGAGGGGGATGACCGCAGCTGCTTTCCAATCTTTGGGAATCTCAGACGACACGAAAGAGAGGTTGAACAGGCTAGTAATATGGGTTGCAACAATTTTGGCAAATCATTTTAGAAAGAAAGGGTCCAGATTGTCTAGCTGATTTGTAGGGGTCCAGATTTTGCAGCTCTTTCAGAACATCAGCTAACAGGATTTGGGAGAAGGAGAAATGGGGGAGGTTGCTGTGGGGGGTACCAGGGCTGTTGACCGGGGTAGGGGTAGCCAGGTGGAAAGCATGGCCAGCCGTAGAAAAATGCTTATTGAAATTCTCAATTATAGTGGATTTATCGGTGGTGACAGAGTTTCCTATCCTCAGTGCAGTGGGCAGCTGGGAGGAGGTGCTCTTATTCTCCATGGACTTTACAGTGTCGCAGAACTTTTTTGAGTTTGTGTTACAGGAAGCAAATTTCTGCTTGAAAAAGCTAGCCTTTGCTTTCCTAACTGCCTGTGTATATTGGTTCCTAACTTCCCTGAAAAGTTGCATATCACGGGGTTATTCGATGCTAATGCAGAACGCCACAGGATGTTTTTGTGCTGGTCAAGGGCAGTTAGGTCTGGAGAGAACCAAGGGCTATATCTGTTCCTGGTTCTACATTTCTTGAATGGGGCATATCCTGGAAGATGATGAGGAAGGCACTTTTAAAGAATGACCAGGCATCCTCTACTGATGGGATGAGGTCAATATCCTTCCAGGATACCCGGGCCAGGTCGATTAGAAAGGCCTGCTCGCAGAAGTGTTTTAGGGAGCGTTTGACAGTGATGAGGGGAGGTCGTTTGACCACAGACCCATTACGGATTCAGGCAATGAGGCAGTGTGTGTGTTGTGTACCTGCTATGTAATGTTCTCAGTGTGTGTGCTGTGTACCTGCTATGTAATGTTCCCAGACTGTGTGTTGTTTATTTCAGGCTAAGTGGTGTGTTAATTGTTAGCCCTGGTTGTGCCAAACTGCCTTGCCAAAACTGCCCTGGGTCATAACTCATAATTTACACACACACAAACACACACACACACACACGGTCTGCCAGCATTGATGATTATGGAAATGTCCTGAGAGTAAAAACAGAATGTTTCGTTGGGCAGAGATGGACTTGTTCTGTTTACTGGATTAACTGGTCCTACTGCATATATGCAATAGAGATAACATAACAGTTGATATACCCTAAAAGAAGTGTGTGTGTGTGTGTGTGTGTGTGTGTGTGTGTGTGTGTGTGTGTGTGTGTGTGTGTGTGTGTGTGTGTGTGTGTGTGTGTGTGTGTGTGTGTGTGTGTGTGTGTGTGTCACTCCCCTACAATAAAGGCTTCAGGTGAAGTTATGTCTCTGTCACGATCAGACACTTGTATATCCCCTAGCCTAGCGGAAGCTCTCATTCTCTCTATCCCTCCCTCTTTACCCATCTACCCCGTTATCTCTTTCCACTGCCTTCTCTCTTCATGAGAGTGTGCTTTCATCATTTTAATGGACTCCATATTGTTCCCTCTTTTCCTCTCTCTCTTTCTCTCTCTTCCTCTCTCTCTCTCTCTCTCTCTCTCTCTCTCTCTCTCTCTCTCTCTCTCTCTCTCTCTCTCTCTCTCTCTCTCTCTCTCTCTCTCTCTCTCTCTCTCTCTCTCTCTCTCTCTCTCTCTCTCTCTCTCTCTCTCTCTCTCTCTCTCTCTCTCTCTCTCTCTCTCTCTCTCTCTCTCTCTCTCTCTCTCTCTCTCTCTCTCTCTCTCTCTCTCTCTCTCTCTCTCTCTCTCTCTCTCTCTCTCTCTCTCTCTCTCTCTCTATCTCTCTCTTTCTCCCTCTCTATCTCTCCCTTTCTCTCTCTTTCTCTCCTTTTCTTTCCCTCTTTCTCTCTCTCTCTCTCGCTCTTTCTTTCTTTCTTTCTTTCTCTCTATTCCTCTCTCTTTCTCTCTTTCTCTCTATTCCTCTCTTCTTCTCTCTTTCTCTCTCTTCCTCTCTCTCTCTCCTAACCTCTCAACCTTGTCTTTCTGTCCAGATTTGTGTGTATCTACAGAGGTCCCAGTCATACTTACAAGGTGCAGCGCCTGGCAGAGGCCACTAGTTACCGGTTCAGGATCCAGGCATGTAGTGATGCAGGGGAGGGACCCTTCTCAGACACGTATACCTTCTCTACCACCAAGACTGTACCCTCCGCACTCAAAGGTAAGGGTGTCTGTCTGATGGTGCGTGGGTTTCCGTCACAGGAGGCTGTTGACGGGAGGACGGCTCGTAATAATGGCTGGAATGGAGTGTGGAATGATACAGTTGAAGTCGGATGTTTACATGCACTTAGGTTGGAGTCATTAAAACTCGTTTTTCAACCACTCCACAAATTTCTTGTTAACAAACTATAGTTTTGGCAAGTCGGTTAGGACATTTACTTTGTGCATGACACAAGTCATTTTTCCAACAATTGTTTACAGACAGATTGTTTCACTTATAATTCACTGTATCACAATTCCAATAGGTCAGAAGTTTACAAACACTAAGTTGGCTGTGCCTTTAAACAGCTTGGAAAATTCCAGAAAATTATGTCATGGCTTTAGACGCTTCTGATAGGTTAATTGACATCATTTGAGTCAATTGGAGGTGTACCTGTGGATGTATTTCAAGGCCTACCTTCAAACTCAGTGCCTTTTTGTTTGACATCATTGGCAAATCAAAAGAAATCAGCCAAGACCTCAGAAAAAGAATTGTAGACCTCCACAAGTCTGGTTCATCCTTGGGATCAATTTCCAAACGCCTGAAATAGTACGCAAGTATAAACACCATGGGACCACGCAGCCGTCATTCAGCTCAGGAAGGAGACGCGTTCTGTCTCCTAGAAATGAACATACTTTGGTGCGAAAAGTGCAAATCAGTCCCAGAACAACACCAAAGGACCTTGTGAAGATCCTGGAGGAAAAAAGTATCTATAGCCACAGTAAAATTAGTCCTATATCGACATCACCTGAAAGGCCGCTCAGCAAGGAAGAAGCCACTGCTCCAAACCGCCATAAAAAAGCCAGACTACGGTTTGCAGCTGCACATGGAGACAAAGATCGTACTTTTTGGAGAAATGTCCTCTGGTCTGATGAAACAAAAATATAACTGTTTGGCCATAATGACCATCGTTATGTTTGGAGGAAAAAGGGGGAGGCTTGCAAGCCGAAGAACACCATCCCAACTGTGAAGTACGGGGGTGGCAGCATTATGTTGTGGGGGTGCTTTGCTGCAGGAGGGACTGGTGCACTTCACAAAATAGATGGCATCATGAGGGAGGAACATTATGTGGATATATTGAAGCAACATCTCAAGACATCAGTCAGGAAGTTAAAGCATGGTCGCAAATGGGTCTTCCAAATGGACAATGACCCCAAGCATACTTCCAAAGTTGTGGGAAAATGACTTAAGGACAACAAAGTCAAGGTATTGGAGTGGCCATCACAAAGCCCTGACCTCAATCCCATAGACAAATTGTGGTCAGAACTGAAAAAGCGTGTGCGAGCAAGGAGGCCTACAAACCTGACTCAGTTACACCAGCTCTGTCAGGAGGAATGGGCCAAAATTCACCCAACTTATTGCGGGAAGCTTGTGGAAGGCTACCCGAAACGTTCAACCCAAGTGTAACGCCCAGGCCGAGATGTCAGGCTGGAGCGTTTTGGTTTCGTTTTGGTGTAGGGTTGTCTGTTCTAGGTGTCATAGTTCTATGTTGGGGTATGGTTCCCAATTAGAGGCAGCTGTGTGTCGTTGTCTCTAATTGGGAACCATATTTATGTTTGTAGGTTTCACTCTAGGTTCGTGGGTTATTGTTTGAGCTTAGCTTGTCTTTGTTACGGTCATGATCTTCGTTACTTTCTGTTTTTGTTGTGTACCCAGTACGTTCGTATTAAAATGTATACTGGAAGCATCGCTGCGTCTTGGTCTGCCCATTACGAAGATCGTGACACCAAGTTAAACAATTTAAAGGCAATGCTACCAAATACTAATTGAGTGTATGTACACTTCTGACCCACTGGGAATGTGATGAAAGAAATAAAAGCTGAAATAAATCATTCTCTCTACTATTATTCTGACATTTCACATTCTTAAAATAAAATGGTGATCCTAAGACAGGGATTTTTTTTTTTTTTTTTTCAGGAATTGTGAAAAACTGAGTTTAAATGTATTTGGCTAAGGTGTATGTAAACTTCCGACTTCAACTGTATATCAACCACCTGGAAACCATGTGTTTGACGTGTTTGATACCGTTCCATTTATTCCTTTGCAACCACTACTATGAGTCATCCTCCCAAATAAAGGTGCCATCAGCCGCCTGCGGTTTCCCTGTGTTTATGACATTGTTTGTGCCAATGTGTCCTGTCTGTCTACAGCTCCCAGAGTGCACCAGCTGGAAGGGAATGTGTGTGAGGTCACCTGGGAGACCATTCCACCAATGAGAGGCGACCGTGTAAACTACATCCTGCAGGTGCTGGTTGGACGAGAGTCAGAGTACAAACAGGTAACACACACACACAGTTCATGTGAGGATAGCTGTATATTTTACTATGATGGCTCTCATCTCCCAGCTCTCCTTATGAAGGATGTTTGGACTTTTAATTGAATCTGTCTGTAGGGGGAGGAGAAATAGATTTTGACTGCTGTTAAAATGTATTTAGTATAGCCTGTACACAGCCTGTACTCTCTCTCGCTCATGCGCGCACACACACACAGCTGATTCATCAGGGTGGCAGGTAGCCTAGCTGGTTCAAATCCCCGAGCCGGCAAGGTGGAAAAATCTGCTGTTCTACCCTTGAGCAAGGCAGTTAACCCCCAACAACAAGTGCTCACCGGGCGCCGATGACGTGGATGTCGTTTAAGGCAGCCCCCTCGCACCTCTCTGATTCAGAGGGGTTGGCTTAAATGCAGGAAGGTACAGTGGGGCAAAAAAGTATTTAGTCAGCCACCAATTGTGCAAGTTCTCTCACTTAAAAAGATGAGAGAGGCCTGTAATTTTCATCATAGTTACACTTCAACTATGACAGACAAAATGAGGAAAGAAAATCCAGAAAATCACATTGTAGGATTTTTAATGAATTTATTTGCAAATTATGGTGGAAAATAAGTATTTGGTCACATACAAACAAGCAAGATTTCTGGCTCTCACAGACCTGTAACTTCTTCTTTAAGAGGCTCCTCTGTCCTCCACTCGTTACCTGTATTAATGGCACCTGTTTGAACTTGTTATCAGTATAAAAGACACCTGTCCACAACCTCAAACAGTCACACTCCAAACTCCACTATGGACAAGACCAAAGAGCTGTCAAAGGACACCAGAAACAAAATTGTAGACCTGCACCAGGTTGGGAAGACTGAATCTGCAATAGGTAAGCAGCTTGGTTTGAAGAAATCAACTGTGGGAGCAATTATTAGGAAATGGAAGACATACAAGACCACTCATAATCTTCCTCGATCTGGGGCTCCACGCAAGATCTCACCCCGTGGGGTCAAAATGATCACAAGAACGGTGAGCAAAAATCCCAGAACCACACGGGGGGACCTAGTGAATGACCTGCAGAGAGCTGGGACCAAAGTAACAAAGCCTACCATCAGTAACACACTACGCCGCCAGGGACTCAAATCCTGCAGTGCCAGACGTGTCCCCCTGCTTAAGCCAGTACATGTTCAGGCCCATCTGAAGTTTGCTAGAGAGCATTTGGATGATCCAGATGAGGATTGGGAGAATGTCATATGGTCAGATGAAACCAAAATAGAACTTTTTGGTAAAAACTCAACTCGTCGTGTTTGGAGGACAAAGAATGCTGAGTTGCATCCAAAGAACACCATACCTACTGTGAAGCATGGGGGTGGAAACATCATGCTTTGGGGCAAAGGGACCAGGACGACTGATCCGTGTAAAGGAAAGAATGAATGGGGCCATGTATCGTGAGATTTTGAGTGAAAACCTCCTTCCATCAGCAAGGGCATTGAAGATGAAACGTGGCTGGGTCTTTCAGCATGACAATGATCCCAAACACACCGCCCGGGCAACGAAGGAGTGGCTTCGTAAGAAGCATTTCAAGGTCCTGGAGTGGCCTAGCCAGTCTCCAGATCTCAACCCCATAGAAAATCTTTGGAGGGAGTTGAAAGTCTGTGTTGCCCAGCGACAGCCCCAAAACATCACTGCTCTAGAGGAGATCTGCATGGAGGAATGGGCCAAAATACCAGCAACAGTGTGTGAAAACCTTGTGAAGACTTACAGAAAACGTTTGACCTCTGTCATTGCCCAACAAAGGGTATATAACAAAGTATTGAGATAAACTTTTGTTATTGACCAAATACTTATTTTCCACCATAATTTGCAAATAAATAAATAAAAAATCCTACAATGTGATTTTCTGGATTTCTTTTTCTCATTTCGTCTGTCATAGTTAAGTGTACCTATGATGAAGTGTACCTATGATGAAAATTACAGGCCTCTCTCATCTTTTTAAGTTGGAGAACTTGCACAATTGGTGGCTGACTAAATACTTTTTTGCCCCACTGTACATGTCGGTTGAATGCATTCAGTTGTACAACTGACTAGGTATCCCCTTTCCCTTGTCTTCCATGTTCCCTTTCATGTACTGTGGTGGCAGCAGAGTTAGGTGAAGGCAGTGTTAATGACTATTACAGCTCCGAGACCACTGACATTTAACAGTGTCTGCTGCCAATGGACCTTTATGGAAACTCAATATGGTTGTCAATATACGTACACACACAATCACACTTGCCCTTTTGGCAGTCGAACAGATCTTCAGGGGAACGAGTATTGAAATGCACGTTCAGGAAAACACACACGCAGAGACACACATATCTGATGTGTTAGTGAAGAGTGTTTGTGGTACTTATCTCCAGTGAGGTTTTATTCTTATTAATTAAGCGAGCAGTTGGAGGCTGGAGACTTGTGTGTGTGAGTGCGTGTCCTAAGTGGTTCTTGAGGTAGTTAAATCCCTTCTGTACAGAGGCAGCGTTGATAATGTTAACCAAAAGACAGCCTCTATAGCCTCAGATTTCACTAAGCAGATTTCACTAATGTAGAATAGCAGCAGGGGGACTGTTAAGAGCCAATACTAACACAAACACACACACACACTCTGAGCAGCAACCTGTTTGGTCTGAATGAATTTGTTGTTGTTGATGAGGCCACAAAGTAGTTTCTAAATCAACGCTCTCTCTTTCTTTCTCTCTCTTTCCCTCTTTCTCTCTCTCTCTCACTCTCTCTCCAGGTGTTTAAGGGAGAAGAGAGTGCCTTCCAAATCACCGGACTCCAAGGCAACACCGACTACCGTTTCCGCGTGTGCGCCTGCCGCCGTTGCCAGGATACCAACCAGGAACTCTGTGGCCCTCTAAGCCCCTCCTCCCTGTTCACCCTGCGTCGCCAGGAGCAACAGTGCCTGGGGGAGACAAGCGCCGTGGAGACGGTGAAAGGGGCGGGGATAATATCAAGCGATGAGCGCTTTGCGTCGGTCGTGGTGTGTGTATTCGCCGGTGTCTCCATCCTCATGGCCTGTCTGCTACAATACTTCTTCATGAAGTGAGGGAATGAATCGGCAACAGGATAGAAAAGAGAAAACAAAACGATATCGAAAGAAAACGAGCATCTACTAAAGAAAGGAAAGAAAAACAAACTCTTGAGAATCAAGTGCAGGATAGAAAGAGAAAAAAACGAGAGAGGAAACAGACTTCAAACTAAACAGACTTGAGCTGTACTTCAGTTATTCTACCGCGACGTTGTAGTCCACGTATCTCTTCACACTTTCCTCTTCTCTCTCCTCTCTCTCTTTCCTCTCCTCTCTCTCTTTCCCTCTCTCTCTCTCTTTCTCTCTTTCTGTTTCTCTTGTCATTGTTAGTTTGGTCTCTCTATCTTATGTAATGGATGTATTTGGAGGGAAGCTGTTCGTAGCCAAAACAAACAAACGGATAACCAAGCATTAGCCAGCCAGGAGCCCAGCAAAGCTCCTCAATGACCTGCATGACATTATTTTGTATCTTTTTAAACCTAATAGACAAAGTGTATTTTTCTTTATATTTCTTTACAGTCATTTCCTTACTTTACTGTGTCTGTGTCCTATTTGCGCTGTTTGCTGCAGTCTTTTGTAGTTTTTCCGTTACGCCATTTTGAAATGTAGTTCTAAAGCTTTAGCCATGTATCCATCAATATCTGTTACCTTGTCTATTATAGGCCAAATCATGCAATCTTTACGCACAGATGCACACACAAACACATAGACACAGACACACAGAAACATACACACACAGGCACACATGCAGATGCACAGCGAGACAAGCACACACACACACATGCACAGAGAGACAGAAACACACACACACACTCAGATGCCTTCTCTTCTGTCTTCTTTATTCAGCTACCAAAGCAATGCCATTGTTAAAAAATGCTGCTATCCTGTTTCGTTATATCTAAGAAAGAATGGATTTAGTTACCTAATATATACAATCTATATCAAATATATCTATGATAGATCTACCTATCTATATATGTAGGGGCAATGCTATGATGTAATATAAGAAGTGTAGAGGTCTGGATGACAGAGAGAAAGAGAAGGAGCGATCCAGGTAGATGTTGCCTTTTAACCACAGATCTAGGACCAGCTTTCTCAACCCTGAAGCTAACCTAACCATTAGGAGTGGGAAATGCAAAGCTGACTTTAGATCAGTTTAGGGCAAGGATGTAAAACCAGGCTCCTGGAGGGCCACACAACTGGCCATATCTAGCCAATCAGCAACACCAGTTGATCAATTTAGTTTCAGGTTGACCTGTGAGAACTGGACCTGACACCCCTGGTCTAGGGCTAACCTGGTATATTCCAGTGGGAGTGGTTTAGTGAATTATAATATGTATTCTAGGTGCTCATCTGCAGATCTGAGGTCAGTTCAGTAGCCAGTCCCCACTGTCGAATGTAGAGGTTACTGAAGTAGCCTTTTATCCGCCCCCACTCAACCCTCATACCTATTCATACTCTTTTTTTTTCTCTGCCCCTCTCTCTTTTTCTATCCCTCCACCATTCCCAGTACGTTTCCCTTCCCTCCCCCATTCCTAACCTCCCTCTCTCCATCTCTCTAGTTAATGCTGTAATCATCCCACTCTCTCTCTCTAAGCTGTGCTTCGCTCCTACTCGTCAGTTAGCAGAGCCTTTAATTGCTCCAACCCCTTTGCCAAAGTCGATGGGAAAGTTACGCTACAATTTCTCTATTGGTTCTATACGTTTATTTATATACAATAGAATATTTGCATACAGTACTTTACAAGCCAATTACAGTGCAATCTTTTCAGTTATTTATTGTTTAAAAAATAAAAATTAAGAGACAAATGTAAGTGTAGTTATAATTGTACTAATTTGTTTTTTCTCTCGTAGCATGTTATATTGTTATTATGATAATTCTTCTGTTTTTTGTTTTTATTGGATGTTATTTTAGATGTTTGATTTAAGGCCAGCATTTCGTACTCTCAGTAGCCCTTTGCATCTCATTTATTCTCTTACAGTTGTTGGGAAAACCTGTAGTTGTTTCATTATTCTGTATGTCGGTGTCAGTGCCGTTTTAACATGTTAACCAAATGTCTGCCCTTGTCATCTCCTCTCTGACACACAGAACTGGCTCTTATCCATAGCCACGTGAACTGGCTCTTATCCATAGCCACGTGACCATCACGTCATAACACCAATAATGATAGCTTTATAATTGTTATGGATGTCATGATTTCACGGTTATGACCAGCCTGTGTGGTTTTCTGTATGCATTAAGAGATGTAGCAAACCGTTAGCCAGGTTATGTTGGTAAAGATTTTAGACAGCTGGAGCGAACACACAAACTTTGTTCAGAAACGCTCCCCTTTTCTGATATAAGGTTAGGTTGGCGTCTGTATTAGGATTTAAGCAGAGGCATGACGTAACGTACAACTCTGAGGGGGCACTGATGGTTAAATAATGTACACTCTTAGAAAAAAGGGTTCCGAAAGGGTTCTTCGGTTGTCCCCATAGGAGAACCCTTTTGGGTTCCACGTAGAACCCTCCAATGGGGACAGTCGAAGAACCCTTTCATGCTCTAGGTAGCACTTTTTTTTCCGGGGAGTGTATGAAGGTACACTGATGGTTAAATAAGGTATGAAGGTACTCTTTACAGTTACTGTAACTAGTGGTTGAAGAGGACGGCGGTACTGACTTTAATTCTACCGTTTGAGACGGTATTCTATAAGAGTTGCCATTATTCAGACAGTATGACGAGACTTGAAGACTCAGGTTAACTCTGCATGGCTAGTGCCCTAGACTTTAGTTCCAGGGGCTAACACAGTCTTGGGACGCTGTACAGTGCCCCCTCAGTGTGAAGGTGCGTGGTGTCTCGGGAAGTCAGAACAATAGTTGCCTTAATTTGTCGTTTATACTGCCTAATGTTATAGATTAAGACGTGTTTGATATCATATCTGTTTTGATTCTTTCTGCCAAAGTCGAGGCTTGTGTCATGCTGTTTTACTTTGCGCGTGTGTGTGACACACGCACGTTCCTTTCAATGTTATCTACGTTCTAAAGGGTTCCTTGATGTTCTAAAGGGTTCCTCTGTGACAACACAGCATTATTATTACTGTCACATTATTATCCTCTCAAAAAGGAAAGACATAACTTGATCTGTGATTTACGCTTCTTTCATATTTTTATGTTTCTTTTTTTTTTGTAAAGCTAAATATATTAAATGTTCCATTGTTAAATATACTACCCCTTTATTGAGTTTTAACACGCTGATTTCACACTGAAAAGGTCGAAAGACTAAAACAATCAAATCAGGATTTCAGTCAGACCGATGAGGATGATTATGATGAGGAATACTTTTCCAAGCTTGTTGTCGTATAAAGAGCCTTCGTGATTATTTTCTGTCCAGTATTTTTGCTTAGAATTGATAGTCAGTGCAGAGTTATTATACGTATGTAGAGATGTAGTATTGACGCTAAAATTAGGCAAGTACAACTAACAGAGATTATATGAAGCACTTTTAAAGCGGTAGACCCTTAGCCCACAGGATAAGTATCTATCCTGTGAGAACCATGATGCTTTTCATCAGACAGCTTCTTGTTTTGATACCAGACACACAGCTGCCCACCGGGCACTTTGTTACATTGGCATTACTATGTTGTCTGGCGTTTTGAACACGCAATTGTTGTGACTGAGTCGTCTGGTATTGTTGGGTCATTTGGTGTTGCTATGTCATACAGCGTTACTATGTCATCTGGCGTGACTTTGTCATGTTGTGTCCGTCTTTCCTGTTCACCTGTCTTAGTTAGAAAGAAGACTGTTGATATGTCCTGTTGTGTTAAATCTCCCCCAAGCCTTTTACAGCCAAATCATTCCTGAAGTTGTATTAAATCTCCCCCAAGCCTTTTACAGCCAAATCATTCCTGATGTTGTATTAAATCTCCCCCAAGCCTTTTACAGCCAAATCATTCCTGAAGTTTTATTAAATCTCCCCCAAGCCTTTTACAGCCAAATCATTCCTGATGTTGTATTAAATCTCCCCCAAGCCTTTTACAGCCAAATCATTCCTGAAGTTGTATTAAATCTCCCCCAAGCCTTTTAAATCCAATTCAGGGACAGGAGTTTTCCCTGACCATGTGACTTGACCAGGATGGTTAGGACACATGGTCACGAAATACTCCTGTCCCAACTGCCTAATAATGCCTAATGTTATAGGCTAAGGTTAGGATAATGGTTAGGATAATGGTAGGCCAATGTTAGGCCTGTGATATCACCAATAATAGGTTTTTGGCTAATATTCTCTCAAGCTTTTGGCTAGTGTTTTTCCAGGGCTTGGCCCAGTGGCTACTTGTCTGTGAGCAGGGTACATCCTGTAAGATTTGTATTTAGGCAAATCTTTAGATCCTTCTGGTCCTGCTCATCTAGTGGGTCCTGAACAAAACAGATACTTCTGCCCGGCAACCCAGCATCTGTGCCTTCTGATTGGTTACTTGTTTTAGTCTAATTAATAATTAAAAAAATTGAAACCGAAAATACGGAATTTGAAAATGAGAGATTGGAGATTGAATGGGTAACAGTCCCAGATTAATGTATGAAGACTTGTATGTATTAAACATTTTTTATTAGTCTGAAACAAAAACAAAACAACAACATATTTGTACATCACACTTATCAAAACAAACATTCCAATGTTGTCATGGGCTACGATTTGAAAGAAAAAAAATGTATCATAAATTTCTACTACTTTGTATTGTAAATGTTAGACTATTTCATATGCATTATATAAAATAAACCGCCATATCAATTTTAATGTATAGATTTTGAAAATACTACCCTCTGTATGTAAGACCTAACTGTATCGGTAGCCTGTGTTATATAATATATTTATGCCCAATAAATGTTTAATTTTTTTTCTGACCTTGACTGAAATCTCTCGTTTTGTGTGTCATAGTTTATTGTTTGATTTCCTGTTCATACAGTGGTTATGTGATATGCTTTGTGGTGGTAGGTAAAATAATATGTATTTTTAACTAGGCAAGTCAGTTAAGAACAAATTCTTATTTACAATGATGGCCTACCCCAGAAGACACTGGGCCAATTGTTCGCCGCCGCTCTATGGGACTCCCAATCACGGCCGGATGTGATGCAGCTTGGATTTGAACCAGGGACTGCAGTGACACATCTTGCACTAAGATGCAGAACCTTAGACCGCTCTGCCACTTGGGAACAACCAAAGAGCTGTTGGTTAGATCCCAAGTGCCATTTCTTGCAGTTGGTCCCTTTGAAAGGCAGCAGAACTGCTCTAGGGGCCCAGCACTGGGACTGACCTGGTGCCTCTCAGTGTGTGTGATGCGAGTGCGTGCTTGCTTGTGTGCCTTGTGTGCATGGAGGAGTGTTTGTGACGATGAGATAGTCAGGCAGTCAGACTCAACGGGACTGGTATTCATCACCGTGATCACAACACTGTCTGAATAAGGAATAAGAGAAGAACATTATAGAAGATGACTTTATTGCCCATTGTCCACAGGAAACCACAAATGTGTCCATTCCCCATCAGGGACACACACTGAGAGGTTTGAGCAGCGGGTCAGCCACAGTACAGCACCGCGGAGCAGTTTAGCTCAAAGGCACACTGGTGTCTGTGTTCATTTGAATTCATATCCCATGTATCGTCGATAGAGGAAATGTATCTGTAGATAGACGTGTCAGATATACACTCTTTATAGGAAACAATAAAAAAGGCACACACCTGTCTATATAAGGTCCCACAGTTGACAGTGCATGTCAGAGCAAAAACCAAGCCATGAGGTCCGTAGAGCGCTGAGACAGGACTGTGTCAAGGCACAGATCTGGGGAGAGGTACCAAAACATTTCTGCAACATTGATGGTCCCCAAGAACACAGTGGCCTCCATCATTCTTAAATGGATGAAGTTTGGAACCACCAAGACTCTTCCTAGAGCTGGCCGCCCGTCTGAAGCCATTCCTCAGTAAAAGGCACATGACAGCCAGCTTGGAGTTTGGCAAAAGGCACCTAAAGACTCTCAGACCATGAGAAACAAGATTTTCTGTCTGATGAAACCAAGATTGAACTCTTTGGCCGGAATGCCAAGCATCACGTCTGGAGGAAACTTGGCACCGTCCCTAAGGTGAGGCATGGTGGTGGCAGCATCATGCTGTGGGGATGTTTTTCAGCGGCAGAGACTGTGAGACTAGTCAGGATCGAGGCAAAGATGAACAGAGGAAAGTACAGAGAGATCCCTGATGAAAACCTGCTCCAGAGCACTTTGGACCACAGACTGGGGCGAAGGATCACCTTCCAACAGGACAACGACCTTAACAAGACAACGCAAAAGTGGCTTCGTGACAAGTCTCTGAATGTCCTTGAGTGGCCCATCCAGAGCCCAGACTTGAACCCGATCTAACATCTCTGGAGAGACCTGAAAATAGCTGTGCAGAAACACTCCCCATCCAACCTGACAGAGCATGAGAGGATCTGCAGAGAAGAATGGGAGAAACTCCCCCAAAACAGGTGTGCCAAGCTTGTAGCGTCATACCCAAGAAGACTCAAGGCTGTAATCGCTGCCAAAGATGCTTAAATAAAGTACTGAGTATTGGGTCTGAATAGTTATGTAAATGTGATATTTCAGTTATTTATTTAATAAATTAGCTAACATTTAAAAAAATGTTTTTTTACTTTGTCATTATGGGGTATTGTGTGTAGATTGAAGAGGGAAAAAAATAACAATTAAATACATTTTAGGATAAGGCTGTAACCTAACTAAATTTGGAAAAAGTCAAGGGGTCTGAATACTTTCCGAAGGCACTGTAGGGAATAAGGTATCATTTAAGGTACAGCCAGACATAAATCACATCTATAATCCAGCCGACGCTGTGAAAAAATGTACCCTTCACATTCAGTTTTAGGGCGAATCTCCTTTTTAATGGCCACTATAACCCTGACTGAACTGTGTGTGTCTGGATAAGAAAGCAGCGGAGAGGAGAGATGCACAAAAGCACATGCAGCCTCTTCTTTGACACTCACTGATTTATGCAGGAACATTGCCATCGATCCTCTCTCACTCTCTTTGTCTCTGTATCTCTCTTTACCTTTCTCTTCTCTCTCTCTCCCTCTCTCGCTCCCCTCTGTGTCTCAGTGTGTGTTTGTTTGAGTGTGTTTGCACGCGCCTGTGTCCAGCAATAGCTTGTGATTTACTCCCCAGCGGCCTCGATAGCATCCCACTGGATAACAGGAGGGAATAAATCACAGAAAATAATTCTCCCTCCTGTCTCTGACACACACTGCATCTCACAAGTGATGCAGAGTAACTCATTGACTCTTTCTATATCTATAATTTCTGAATCAATCTTTTGTCAAGTGCTCTCTTACTTCCAAGTTCCTCTTTCTCTGACTCATCCTTACCTCATTCATGAATTTCTCTACTCCTCATATTCTATGTACCACCATAAATGTCTTTCTCACTTTCCTTCTTCCTCTTTCCATCCCTCGTTTCTCTCTCAGACCTCTTTCTTTTCCCTCTTTCCTCCTGTCCTCTCTGTCTTATAAGACTTTTTGATCAGGCAACTCAGAAAGCCTCAGCTGTGACAGAAGGGTCATTTGAACATAAGTTGAAGATGGTTGTCACTTGTTACCATAGCCACAATGTCAAAATTGTCTTTGTCGTAAAAATTTATGAACACAAAAATGTACTTTTCAGTCTTAAATTAAGGTTAGGGTTAGGCATAAGGTCATCAGTGTGGTAAAGGTTAGAGTTATGTTTAAAATTCGATTTTAAGAAGAAAAATTGTAGAAATAGGTGGGTTGTAGCCATCATTATGACTTTATGGCTGTAGGAACTAGTGACGACCCTTGAGGATGGGTGGCTTTGAGGCTGCCTGACTTAAAAGGACTGAGACGAGAGGAAAGCAGAGGAGGTGAAAGAAGAGAGGAGAAGATGGGGGAGAGGTGAGGATGACATCTGTGTTTGTAGGCTACCTGTGTGTGCACTTCTCAGTCATGACGGAATTAAACTGCTTATGTCTGAAAAAAAATAATGACACGTAAACAATGTTGAATCATTTTTATCTCCCGGAATGAGTTCAGACCAAGTTGGCAACCTGATGATATGGATCAATATTAAAATACATACAGTGTTTTCTTACATTATAGTTTGTACAGGCATAGTACAGATTATTATAGCGGTACAAACACGGATACATAGTTAAGCGTTACATTAATTTGGGCTGAAGCGCCATGTCTGTAGTTACGATTCCACGTTTTATGTATTTTTCCAGGCTATGTTTGTAGTTCATTTTTGCAGATTGTTTCTGTAGTCCTTACTTGTAGTCTTTATTTCCATATCCAGCCTGGTCTCATAGACTAGACATAACATTGTAAATGAAAATCTGGGACACTCAAATTAGTATGATATGTTAAGTTTTGTATGGTTACATAAAACAGATGGTTACTCAAGATAAAAATGAAATACAGTGCATTCATAAAATATTCAGTTCCCATGACTTTTTCCCCAAAAAAGTCACTCCTCAGTAAAAGGCACATGACAGCCCACTTGGAGTTTGCCAAAAGGCACCTAAAGGACTCTCAGACCATGAGAAACAAGATTCTCTGGTCTGATGAAACCAAGATTGAACTCTTTGGCCTGAATGCCAAGAGTCATGTCTGGAGGACGTACTGAGTAAAGGGTACTGAGTACTGAGTACTGAGTAAAGGGTCTGAATACTTATGGAAATGTGATATTTTAGTTTTTTATTTGTAATAAATTAGCAAACATTTCTAAATATCTGCTTTTGCTTTGTCATTATGGGGTATTGTGTGTAGATTGATGATGGGAAAAAAAACTATTTAATCAATTTTAGAATAAGGCTGTAACGTAACAAAATGTGGAAAAAGTCAAGGGGTCTGAATACTTTCCAAATGCACTGTAGGTTGATGGGTAGGTGTATAATGTAGATGTCTAGTAACCCAAAGGTTGCGGGTTCAAATCTCATGACAACCACTTTAGCAACTTTTCAACTACTTAAATTTTTTTAGGTACTATGCAACTACTTAGCATTTTAGCTAACCCTTCTCCTAAGCCTAACCTTAACCCTTTTAGCTAACCCTTCCCCTAACCTTAACATTTTAACCTAACTCCGAAACGTAACCCTAACCTTAACCCCTAGCCTAGCTAACATTAGCCACCTAGCTACAATTCGTTATGTATCATATGTTCGTACCATATTGTACATGTTGCAGATTCGTAACATATTGTACGTTTAGCAAATTTGAAACATATAATACGAATTCTAATTCATAACATATCTTATGAAATGGATGATGGACATCCACAAATGAATACATACCATATGAAACAAAACATATTATACTAAATGGAGTGTCTCTGACTTATGTAAAGAATAATACGAAATGCTCTGAGACCTGGTTGCCATATCAGAATGCTGGAGTCCAAGGCAGTGGCTGCTTTGTAAGTACTTATAGGATAAGCCAAGACTAAAACCAATCAGATTGAACTGTTACTAAGCTGGTATTTACAGAGTAAGGCTGGCGGTATAATTAGCCTACTGTACATGCTATCATAGCAAAACACTGTTACCTATATCTACACACACAGACAAACACACCAACACACACAGTCACTCACCATAAACACACACACACACCCCAACACACAACGTCACTCACCATAAACACACACACCCCAACACACCCAATCACTCAACATAAACAAACACACACACAGCACTTCAGTCCCTCTCTCTCAGGGTACAGAGAAGTGCATCACGGTCTACAGTGCTTTTCTTTGTCATCCAGAATACAGTTCACATATTAATTAAGGCAAGCGTAATAACTCTTTTGGTTTGTGTGTGTGTGCGTGTGTGTTGCATGTGTGATTTGTAGAAAATGCGTTTCAAGAGCTGTTTAATAGTTTTTGTTCCTAATGGTGTGCTTCTTTTTAGGTGACAGAAACGCCTTATATATATTTTATAAAACATCTTCTCAAACACCTTTGTCTGTCTTTGCCGGGCGGGTTGTGACATCAAAGCAACAGTCTTGTTCAGAGTCCTTGAGGCGAATATAATTAATATGTTCAAGGCCAGGGCGGACTGAACGTTATGCGTAAGCCAGTGCTCACTTGGATAAGGACCAATTAATCCTTGATGGTCCATAATGGTGCCTGTTTGAATTTGATCAACCAGGGAAAGCAGTGGTCACTGATGAGAAACACACAAGAAGAGGTTGATTACAACAACTACATATCAAAATCAGAGAAGTAGATATCTAGCGCCCATTCATCCTCCAAATTCACTACAGTCACAGGCTAACAGTGGACTCTGTCCAGGCAAGTGAACTCTCTCCTTTGACAGTGCTTGCTGTTCTCCCTCTGGGTGGTTGAGTCTCCTGTAGACCAAACAGTTGGGCGGCAGCTGACCGGTACTTCCTAGACATGGTGTTATAGAGGACAGGGTTGATGGCAGCCGAGAGATAGAAGAGGACAGTGGAAACAAGGGAGCAGTACTGGGTGAAGAGAGACCAGAGAGGAGAGGAGCCCTCGGAGGAATGGGACATAAGGTATCGATGCAAGTGGAAAGGCAGCCAGCACAGGACGAAGGCAAAGACCACTACAGCTGGAGAGAGAGAGAGAGAGAGAGAGAGAGAGAGAGAGAGAGAGAGAGAGAGAGAGAGAGAGAGAGAGAGAGAGAGAGAGAGAGAGAGAGAGAGAGAGAGAGAGAGAGAGAGAGAGAGAGAGAGAGAGAGAGAGAGAGAGAGAGAGAGAGAGAGAGAGAGAGGGAAGGCAGATAATACATGTTTGTAACATTGGATTTCTCCTTTTATGCTAATAATAGTAGAGAGAGGGGGTAGTGGGAAGGGGGAATTGAGGGAGGGGAGGCACATACAATTAATTCCAACCATAAAACATTAAATGCAAACATCAGTAATAAAAAATTTTCAGGGAGAGAAATAGGAGAGAGGGGTATGAAGGGGAAACTATAGTTATGCATAATTAAATGACCTTGGTAAAGCTTTGCACGACTGGCTGTTATCATGGTTATTAGGTTACTGTGCTGAGTGTAGAAACGTATACACAGCCTAACTTATATCTACAGTATCTGCATTATCCTTGTCTTATTACAATGTTTGATTGATTTAATGCATATCATAACCAAGATGTTTCCTTTTCTGTGCCTTTTTTAAATATTATAAACATCCATATCTCAATTATGCCGTGCTTAAAACAGTTCTGAATATGAGCAACATGCATTGCACCCTACCTAACATCTTGACGGTCTGTCTGTTGCTCTTGTCCCTGTGTGCTACGCTGGCTCCAATATTGTTCTCTCTCCGTCTCTTCCACAACCTTCGTCCAATCAAACTGTACACCACAGTCAAACAAAACACCGGCAAGAAGAAAAACCCGGAGCTAACCAACGCCATGGCGGCTAGGAGCCCAGACTCAACCGCGTACTGGGTGGGTTTACACTCGCTACTGTCTATCTCTGTCTGTCCTTCTGCCGCACCAGCAGTCCCAGAGTTCCCCGCCGCCGGGCGAGTCTCGTGCTCCACTCCCACCAGAACGAAGACGGGTCCCGCGCTCAGCAGCGACACGAGCCAGAGAAAGAGGATGAGCGCACGGACCCGTCGCTTGGTGACCAGGCGTTTGGCGCGAAGTGGGAAGCAGATGGCCAGGTACCTCTCCACGGACAGAGCGGTTATGTTCAAAATTGTTGAATAAGTACAGCACTCACTAACGAACTGAAACAGCTTACAGAAGGTATCTCCAAATATCCATGGCCTGTACTTCCATAACCGATACACATCAGGGGGCATACAGAGGAATATCAACAAGTCTGAGACAGCCATGCTACATAAGTAGAGGTTAGTGGTTGTTCTCATGTCTCTGTACTTAGACACGACCAGTATAGTCATTACATTCCCGGTCACTCCCGCTAGGAACAGGAGAGCACAGGTGATGGTGATTCCCATTAGAACGGGGATGGGGAAGAGGTTTTCGGGGGGCACCGGGCCCCGGTAGCTCCCGTTAAAGTAGTAGTTCCAGTAGTTCTCCTCCCAGCTGCAGTTCATGGGAGAGAGACAGTCAGTTCGGTTGGGCCAGGTGCGCATGCTGCCAGCGGGTCATTCACGCGGCTGGAGGTTCTCCTGTCTCCGCATGTCCTCTATTCCGCTGAGTGCGTGTGTGTGTGCGCGCGCGTGATGCGTAAAGGATCTTGTGATTTTAAGCTCCTAGTCCTCCTCTATTTTAGAACAGTTTTGCACTGGAGCAATAAAACACACCTTCCCATCTTGTCTTCCATTTACAAAAGTATTTACTTGTAAGAAATAAAGTATAGCCTTTGAATGTTATTAAATATATCACGAGCTACAATACATGTCTGAAGAAAGAAAATAATACTCGAGCATCCTTTGAGCGCATTGTACAAAAGTATTAAACAAATATGAATAGGATCGGATATTCCTTTTCCTCTGGTATTGATAGGCCTATATATTGGTCTAAATCACATAGATACATTTTTTAAATCGGATAAATGATGAGACGACCTTTTAAATCAACATCCTCCAAAAAGTGTCCCTGTCTTGCTTTGTCCCCTTCATGCGCTCTTGTGCGTCAGATGAAAACACGGTAAACTAGACTGAAGGTGAGTCACAGAGTCAGGGTTTGGTGATGTGACACTAGAAAGCTCCTGACAAACTCAGCCAAGAGAAATGGGTAAACAACAAAAACATCCAAACAACATCAACATTCTCTATGAGTCTGTGACATTGAATATTCTGGTTTCAGAAGCACAGTCCACATTTCTCTCTCTTGCTCTCTCTCTCTCTCTGGAGCCTCCACATAAGATCAATCGATCGATGTCCTCCTCTGTGATTTGATGAGAAGTTTTTAAATATGGCACATTCACACATCACACACATGCTCTAGTTTTTATCATCATTGAATGGAACAGAAACAACTGTCACAACAGAAAAAACAGAGAGGGAGAGAGAGAGAGGAGGGAGGGAGGGAGGGAGAGAGAGAGAGAGAGAGAGAGAGAGGGAGGGAGAGAGAGAGAGGAAGGGGGTCCTACTGGTAGCCATAGTGTAATAAAGCACCCTGAGAGTGAGGATCCATTTGCAGTTTTATTACAATCTTGGTCGTACGAACAGGGTCAATCGCCAGCAAACACAACAGCAGGGATAAGGCAAATCGTAATCCAGGTACAGGCATGAGGTCAGGGCAGGCAGCAAGCTTACAAAAATCAGTCCAGTAAAGAATATAGTCCAGGGCAGGCAGCAAGAATCAAAACGGGAAAACAGTCCAGAGTATAACCACGATAAGACAGACACGGGAGAAAACGCTCAGAATTGATCACCAGGGAATACAAGACTTCGCAAGGAGAGAAAGGGAGAGAGAGCCTAAATAGTCTATTAATGGGAGACAGGTGCAACGGTGATTGGAACCAGGTATGTGGGAGTTGTAGTCCAGGGCTTAATATTCAGGAGAGGGTTCCCTCTGGTGGTGAGCAGGAGGAACCGCGGAGTCTCGTTTGTTACAGAGCCCCCTCTGTGAGCGGCTCCTGACGCCAAGAGGCTTAACGACGCCGGGTCTTCCTCGAGGTCGGGGGCCGGTTTCTCCGGTGCGTCCTATGGAACTCAGTCATGAGTGCGGGGTTGAGTATGTCCTCTGCATTAACCCAGGATCGCTCCTCCGGTCCGCACCCCTCCCAATCTACCAGATATTGGAGGAGCCTGCCCGGCGTCTGGAATCGAGTAGATCTCGAAGCCGATATACCTCCTCGCCGTCCACCAGGATGGGTGGGGGGCCCTGCTCACTGGTCTGCTCCTCCTCCTCCGCTCTCGGACCACCAGCGGGTTTGAGAAGAGATACATGGAAAGTAGGAGAGATACGGTAATTAGCGGGTAATGCCAAACGGAAGGAAACTGGTGTGATTTGTTTGACTATTTGGAAAGGACCCACATACCTGGGACTGAGTTTCTTGCAGGGAGTTTGAGGCGAGGGTCTCAGTGGATAGCCAAACCCATTGACCTGGAGTATATTCGGGTTGGGGCGGCGGTGGCGATTGGCCTGCACCCTCTGTCTCCTGACTGCATGTAGTAAGTGGGTATGGGCCTGACTCCAGATGTCCTCGCTTCTCTGGAGCCAGTCATTGACAGAGGGTACCTCGGTGGGTTCCCCTGACCAGGGAAACAGGGAGGTTGGAAGCCCATTACACACTGGAATGGGGTTAAACCGGTGGAGGGTTTCTGGAGTGAGTTCTGTGCATACTCCGCCCACATGAGGAATCGACTCCAGTCTGCTTGGTTCTGATGACAGTAGGATCTGAGAAACCGGGTGATTTCTTGATTGAGGCGTTCTGTTTGACCGTTAGATTGTGGGTGATACCCAGAAGTGAGGCTAATGTTGATGTTGAGTTGTTGGAAGAATGCTGACCATACTCTGGATGTGAATTGGGGCCCTCGGTCCGACACGATGTCCTCTGGCAGACCATAGAAGCGGAACACCAGGTTGCACATGAGTTCGGCAGTTTCCAATGCTGTAGGCAGTTTGGGGAGTGGAATCAACCGGCAAGCCTTGGAGAAGCGATCTATGACAGTGAGTATTGTGGTATTCCCATTGGACTTGGGGAGATCGGTAATGAAGTCTATGGCGAGATGGGACCATGGTCGGTGGGGAACTGGTAGTGGTTGCAGTAGGCCCGATGGTAGTTGTCTGAGATGTTTATTTGTGTTACAGATGGTGCAGTCGTTAATGAACTTTATTGCGTCTGCCCGCAAGGTTGGCCACCAGAAGCTGTTCTGAAGCAGGTGAACCGTGGCGCGATTCCCGGATGACCGGAGCTGAGTGCGGAGTGAACTTGCTTTAGCACTTTCTGACAGAGGTCCTGAGGTACAAACGTTTTGTTAGGAGGGCATTCGGGCGGAGGGGTCCTTTGTGAGTTGGCTTGGGTGAGCTCTGTCATGATGTCCCACTGAATCGGGCCACGATTAACGATTCAGGAAGCAGGGTTTCCTTGGGTTCAGTGGGCGCTATACCGTCGTGTTGGCGTGATAATGCGTCTGCCTTGGTGTTCTTGGAACCGGGACGATAGGTAACAGTGAAGTCAAATCGTGTGAAGAAGAGTGCCCACCTCGCTTGTCTGGGGTTCAGTCTCTTGGCAGACCTCAAGTATTCCAGGTTCTTGTGGTCCGTTAGAATCACGAAGGGATGTTTAGCTCCCTCCAGCCAATGACGCCACTCCTCCATAGCTGCTTTCATGGCCAACAGTTCCCGGTTTCCGGCGTCGTAGTTCTGCTCGGCTGGACTAAGTTTGCGGGAATAATAGGCGCACGGATAGAGCTTGAGTGGGGATCCGTGCCGCTGTGAAAGAATAGCTCCAATGCCCGTATTAGATGCGTCTACCTCAACTGTAAACGGGAGTTCAGGATTAGGGTGGTGGAGGATGGGAGCCGATGTGAAACGTGCCTTGAGTTCTGCGAAAGCCTCCTGTGCTGTAGTTGACCAGGTGAGGTGTGATGAGTTTCTTTTAGTCATAGAGGTTAAGGGAGCGGCTACCGAGCTGAAATTCCTGATGAAGCGTCGGTAAAAGTTAGCAAATCCCAAGAAGCGCTGTAACTCCTTTAAGGTTACTGGCAGGGGCCAGTCTAGAACGGCCTTGACCTTCTTCTCGTCCATGGCGACTCCTCCTGGCTGATGATGTAGCCCAAAAAGGATGTGGAAGTCTGGTGAAATTCGCACTTCTCTGCTTTGGCGTATAGCTGGTGATCTATGAGTCGTTGCAATACTGTTCTCACATGTTGCACATGTTCTTCATAGGTGTGGGAATAGATGAGAATGTCATCAATGTACACAATTACCCAGCGGTTCAGCATGTCCCGAAAGACGTCATTGATAAATGATTGAAACACGGAGGGACTATTAGACAGCCCGAAGGCATAACCAGATACTCATAGTGCCCAGTGCTGGTAGAAAAGGCTGTCATCCATTCATCACCGTCCCGGATGCGAATGAGGTTGTAGGCGCTGCGGAGGTCCAGTTTGGAGAAGTACTTGGCTTGGCGGAGTTGTTCTAGGGCAGCTGGAACCAGCGGTAACGGATATCGAAACTTGACAGTGATGTCGTTGAGACCCCGGTAGTCAATACAGGGGCGTAAACCACCGTCTTTCTTTTTAACAAAGAAGAAGCCAGCGGCTGCAGGTGATGTCGATGCTCTAATGAACCCTTCGATAGTTCTTCCTCGATGTAGTTCTTCATGGCTTCTGATTCGGGTTGAGATAGGGAAAGATTCGGCCCTTGGGTGGCTTTGTACCTGGTAGCAGCTCGATGGCACAGTCGCTTGATCGGTGAGGGGGTAGTTCCATCGCCTTGGTCTTGCTGAAAGCTTCGATGAGGTCAGAGTATTCAATGGGTAGAGTGGGGAAAAGAGCTGGCTCGTCCTTTACCGTAACGGCCTGAATGGAGAGTGAAGAGCTGCCCGTTAAGCAGTTGGAGTGGCATGACGGGTCCCATTTGATGATACGACCCTCCCTCCATGAGATGAGCGGGTTATGTTGCTGTAGCCAGGAAGCCCAAGGATTACCGGGTTATGGGGTGATGTGATGACGAGAAGCGAATTACC
Organism: Brachymystax lenok tsinlingensis; assembly: GCA_030435695.1. Lineage (NCBI taxonomy): Eukaryota > Metazoa > Chordata > Actinopteri > Salmoniformes > Salmonidae > Brachymystax > Brachymystax lenok. Next base: position 69,630,768 of record CM059814.1, read on the forward strand.
TCCGTGTGGCGGGTCCCGGTCTGGAGTCGGAGGTCCACGGTGGTGTGCAGGACCCTCCCATCGCCGAGAGGTCGTCCATCTAGCGCCTCCACTGCCAATTGAGAGTCACAGGTGATTAATGGAATTTGTTGTTGTTGGGCAAATTCATGAGACATAAAGTTGCCGGCTGCTCCGGAGTCTAATAGTGCTGATGTGGTTATATGATTGTCCTCTAGAGATAATACAATCGGCACTTTGATACAAGAACTGGAGTGGTGTGCTTGGATGCACGGACTCACCGAAGAGGGATTACGAGGAGGTGGTCTAGTGGGGCAGAACGCCCTTAGATGGCCAGGTTGACCACAATAGAGGCAGAGATGTTGACGTATGCGGCGTTCACGTTCCTCCGGAGTCAGGTGAGTATATCCGAGCTGCATGGGTTCGGTTGGAGGCAGAGTCACGGGACATTGTGTGCTGGTGGGTCCCGTTCTGAGTGGGCGCCGTGATCGAATCAGATTGTCAAGCTGTATGGTGAGTTCGATGAATTGATTCAGCGATCTCCCTCATCTCGGCAGGCCAGTTCAGACTGTAATTCCAAGCTGAGTCCCTTGCGAAAGAGCAGTTTAAGCGTGCTCTCAACCCAGTCGGTTTGAGCTGCCAGAGTGCGAAATGTCAAGGCATATTCTGCTGCAGTATTTCGCCCTGGTTCAATGCGAGTAGTCGGTCACCAGCTCTCATGCCTCCCTCCGGGTGTTCAAATACCTCCCGGAAGCGTTGTAGAAAGGCACCGAACGAGGGAAAAGCCGTGCCATCCTCTCTCCAAACCGCTGTTACCCACTCTAACGCTCTGCCAGTGAGGAGAGAACATACCAGGAAATCTTGCTAGTGTCAGTGACATACATCGCTGGTTGTTGATCAATGAATAATGAACATTGCAGTAGAAATCCCTTACTCTCAGTGGGGTTACCGTCGAATTTATCAGGGAGAGCCAGACGTGGGTTAACTGTGGGTGCCGGTGGTGGAGAGGTGCCCATACCTGCGTTCGGCTGAGGAGGGGCTGAGTTCGGAAGCGACATCTGTAACCTCTGTAGCGTCCGGACGAGTTCCTCCGTTACCGTAGTTAGATGGGTTAGCTGCTGTTGATGAACGGCGAGCTGGTTTGCTTGAGTGGAGATCTCCGTGGACATTTGGACCAGAGCTGCTGGATCGTGAAGTGGCGAAGTCTTCTGTAATAAAGCACCCTGAGAGTGAGGATCCATTTGCAGTTTTATTACAATCTTGGTCGCATTTAACAGGGTCAATCGCCAGCAAACACAACAGCAGGGATAAGGCAAATCGTAATCCAGGTACAGGCATGAGGTCAGGGCAGGCAGCAAGCTTACAAAAATCAGTCCAGTAAAGAATATAGTCCAGGGCAGGCAGCAAGAATCAAAACGGGAAAACAGTCCAGAGTATAACCACGATAAGACAGACACGGGAGAAAACGCTCAGAATTGATCACCAGGGAATACAAGACTTCGCAAGGAGAGAAAGGGAGAGAGAGCCTAAATAGTCTATTAATGGGAGACAGGTGCAACGGTGATTGGAACCAGGTATGTGGGAGTTGTAGTCCAGGGCTTAATATTCAGGAGAGGGTTCCCTCTGGTGGTGAGCAGGAGGAACCGCGGGAGTCTCGTTTGTTACACATAGCTTAGAACTAGCACGCCGCCTAATGGTTAAAGCCGGCATGTGTGTGTGTTCGTGTGTGTTTGTGTGTGTGTGTGTTTGTGTGTGTGGCCAACAGTATGGCCAGATTAGGATCTATGATGGAGGTTCTTGGGGAGATTACTTCTCTGCCCTTTGCGCTGTGCTGTTTACCTACACCAGGACATTTATGACTGCATACACACACACACACACACACACACACACACACACACACACACACACACACACACACACACACACACACACACACACACACACACACACACACACACACACACACACACACACACACACACACACACACACACACATATAAAGAGAGAGAGAGAGAAAGTGGACGACATATAGAGCAATAGAGAGAGAGACGACACCTCAGATGACACAAGTCCAGAGGTGTGATCACAGCAACAGTCAGTGACCCATCAACTTTTCACTGCAACAGGTACTCCGTCTGTATGTGTATGTGTATCTGTGTATGTGTGTGTGTATCTCACCTCTTTCTATTACTTTTCTACTTCTCTGTCTCTAGTAGCTACATTAACCAACAAAGACTAGCAATGACTGTGATATGTGATTTTACTACTTTACTACTTTAGCTGAATGCGTTGATTGTATGTTGCTCTGGATAAGAGCGTCTGCGAAATTACTCAAATGTGAAAATGTAAAATGTAATGTAATGTGTGTCTTCCTCTAGCATCATTCTCACAGGGTGTGGTGTAGCGTCCAGGTCAAAGTCTCAGTCATAAACACACACATACGTATGCTAACACACACACATTTTCCCTAATCCTGAACCCTAAACCTAACCCTAACTCTTAACCCTTTAACCCTAACTTTAACCAAAACCCTAATTGAAACCCTAACCCTAAACCTAACCCCTAAACCTAAAATAGCCTTTTTCCAAAACCTGCAAAATAGCAACATTTTCCTTGTTTTACTATCGTTGTGACTTCTGGTCCCCACAAGGACACTAAAACCAATAACACACACGTGCAAACACACACACACACACACACACACAATAACATGTATGCACACACATGGATACACACAACACACATACACACGACACATGCACTCGTGATACAGTCTGTGTATATAATGAGGAGACCAATGTGCAGATTCAACCTCAGATGGAGGGAGATAATCACTTGCAGGGTGGATAGGATAGGTGTGTGTCTGTGTGTGCGCAGGGGCCACTCTGGAAATATCTAGCCACCCTGTAAGTATCATTAGCCACCCTTGGTCCCTCCAATTCTCATTGGGTCAGAGCGCTGTCAATCTGTCTCAGATTGGAGAGAAACGACTAAAGCAGTGCAGAGGTGGAAAAGTGCTAGGTAACTGCTATTTGACTTCACAGGAAACTAAACTTGCAGTATGGCATGTGTTTGTCCTAGATAGAACGTTATGTATGTCCCTTATCGACTGTTATGTATGTCCCTTACTAACACGACTCAGGATAGGACCCAGATGCAGACACAGGAGACGGAAGGTTCAATATACAGAGTAGTTTATTAAAACAACAAGAGACAGACAAATGACAGGTTGAGAACAGGCATAGGTTCAAACCAGGTCCGAGTCTGATAGGTACAGGGCGGTAGGCAGGCTCAGGGTCAGGACAGGAAGAAGTTCGTAAGCCAGGTCAGAGTCAGATAGGTACAGGATGGAAGGCAGGCTCGGGGTCAGGGCAGGCAGAATAGGTCGGAACCGGAATAACTAGAAAACAGGGATTAGAGAGAACAGGAGTATGAGAGGTTTAAGAGAGAGGTCTAATCCTTGATACATGAAACGTGGGATGTATACGGAGGGTGCGGGGCAACAGAAGACAACCAGCAGAGGGGCTAAGAATCTTAAAGATGGGGAAAGGGCCGATAAAATGGGGAGAAAGTTAGCGGGACTCCACCCGCAGGGGCAGATATGTATGGACAGCCATACCCTCTTGCCGAGACGATAACAGGGAGCCGGGTTCCGGTGGCGGTCCGCCTGTCATGGATACCTGGAGGTGGTCTTGAGAAGAGCAGACCGGGCTCTCTTCCAGGTATGGCGACAGTGGCGGACGAACATCTGGGCTGAGATAATGCTGACCTCTTCTTCTTGCTCAGGGAAGAGCGGGGGCTGATAACCCATCAGACACTTGAAAGGCGAGAGACCAGTGGCTGAGCAGGGAAGGGTGTTACGGGCGTATTCCACCCACACAAGTTGCTGGCTCCAGGTAGTGGGGTTGGCGGAGACGAGGCAACGAAGAGTTGTCTCCAGGTCCTTATTAGCTCACTCCGACTGGCCTTTAGACTGGGGGAGAAAGCCAGAGGACAGGCTGGCCGACAGCCCAATGAGTGTGAAGAACACCTTCCAGAACCAGGATGAGAACCACAGTCGGAGATCATGTCCCCCGGAAGTCCATGGATCCGGAAGACGTGTTGCACCATGAGCTGGGCTGTCTCCTTGGTTAAGAATAGCTTGGGAAGGGGAATGAAATGGGCAGCTTTGGAAAACCTGTCCACCACCGTAATGATAGTGGTGTTGCCATCAGATGGAGGGAGACCAGTGACGAAGTCCAGAGATATATGTGACTAGGGACGGTGAGGGACAGGAAGTGGTTGACAGAGGCCAGCCGGAGCATGCCGTGAAGTCTTATTTTGAGCACAGACAGTGCAGGCGTCGACGAATGCTGAGACGTCAGGAACCATGGTGGGCCACCAAAAGTGTTGTCACACAACGGCCAGGGTCTGAAGGGAGCCAAGGTGGCCTGGAACACCGCAGGAGCGTTGGTCAGACAGAACGGCATCACCAGGTATTCGTAGTATCTGCTAGCCGTGATTAAGGCTGTCTTCCACTCCGTCACCTTCCCGTATCCGCACCAGATTGTAGGCGTTTTGCAGTGGGTAGCGGTTCTTAACCGTGATGGTATTAAGGCCCCGGTAGTTGATCCACGGGCGCAGGGTTTTGTCCCTATTCTCCACAGCGGGGGAGGAAGAAGGACGGATACACATTGCAGCTAGGGAGTCCTCGATGTACGTTTCCATAGCCTTGGTCTCCGGACCCGACAGAGAATACAGCCATCCCCGGGGTGGTGTAGTGCCCGGGAGAAGATCGATCACGCAGTTGTAGGGTCGATGCAGAGGAAGCGAACTGGCCCGGGCTTTGCTGAAAACCTCCCGGAGGTCTTGGAACTCCGCGGGAATGACGGAATGGTCAGAGGCTTCTTCCGAGCCCACAGGATGAAGTCCCGGGGCAGGCTGCACCGACTTCAGGCAATGAGCGTGGCAGAACGGGCTCCTGCCCATGATAGCACCAGCAGTCCAGTTGATAAGGGGATTGTGTCGCTGGAGCCATGAAGACCCCAATACCACAGGTACCTGAGTAGACTTGATGAGCATGAAGGAGCGTGTCGAGCGGGAAGCCGGGGTGGCCTGTAGAGATGCGCTGCTGACACAGGGTTACTGAGGGACTGGGAGATTACTGTCGTGGCTGGTTGCCTAACAGACAATCTGCAGAATTGCTCCAGCATTGTATTCAAAGCACGGTCATGGCATTCCGCTAAGGTCTGGAATCCTCCCATAAGACCTCGAAGTAACTCCTTGTGTCTCCCAATGGTGGCTCCTTGGGAGGAGACAGCATTGTGGAGTTGGTCCGAGTCTCCTGGGTCAGTCATAGCCAGTTCGTACTAACACGAATCAGGATATGACCCAGATGCAGAAACAGGAGATGGAAGGTTCAATATACAGAGTAGTTTATTAAAACCACAGGAGGCAGGCAAAGGGCAGGTCGAGGACAGGCAGAGGTTCGTAACCAGGTCCGAGTGATAGGTACAGGGCGGCAGGCAGGCTCAGGGTCAGGACAGGCAGAATAGGTCGGAACCGGAAGAACAAGAAAACAGGGACTAGAGAGAACAGGAGTACGGGAAAAAGACCCTGGTAGGCTTGACGAGACAAGACGAACTGGCAACAGACAAACAGAAAACACAGGTATAAATGCACAGGGGATAATGGGGAAAATGGGTGACACCTGGAAGGGGGTGGAGACAAGCAGTTCCTTCAGAAAGTATTCATACCCCTTAACTTATTCCACATTTTGTTGTGTTACAGCCTGAATTCAAAATGGATTAAATATTTGTATTTTATCACCCTGTCACATCCTGATCTGTTTCACCTGTTTTGTGCTTGTATCCACCCCCCTCCAGGTGTCTCCAATCTTCCCCATTATCCTCAGTGTATTTATACCCGTGTTATCTGTTTGTCAGTTGCCAGTTCATTTTGTTTCGTGAAACCTACCATCGTTTTCCCCCTTGCTCCTGTCTGTTCTAGTTCCTGTTTTCTAGTTTTTCCCTGTTTTCTAGTTTTTCCCAGTTTTGACCATTCTGCCTGCCCTGACCCTGAGCCTGCCTGCCGTTCTGTACCTTGCCACACCACACTGGATTATTGACCCCTGCCTGCTCTGACCCTGAGACGGCCTGCCGTTCTGGACCTTTTGCACCCTATCTGGATTACTGACCTCTACCTGCCCTTGACCTGTCGTTTTGCCTGCCCCTGTACTAGTAATAAACTTTTGTTAATTCGACACTCTGCATCTGGGTCTTATCTGAAATGTGATAGTACGAACTGGCCATGACTCGTACCAGCTCCGCAACGCCATCTCCTCCCAAGGAGACACCATCGGAAGGCACAAGGAGTTGCTTCTTGGTCTTATGGAAGGGTTCCAGACCTTGGCCAAACTCCATGTGCAAGTGTTGAACACATTGCTGGAGCAATTCTGCGGGTTGTCTGTTAGGCAGCCTACCATGACAGTAACCTCCCAGCCCCCCAGTAACCCGGCTGTTAGCTGCTTACCTCCCCTGGAACGCTTCGATGGAGAGTTGGGCACCTATAGGGTGTTTCTCACTCTGTGTTCCCTCAACATCGAGCTGCAGCCCTTCTCCTTCCCCTCAGCCCGCTCTAAAATAGGGCACCTTATCGCGCTGATGTCTGGGAGGGCTCTCGCCTGGGCTACGGCAGTGTGGGAACAACAGTCGGTCGTATGCTTCAGTCTGGAGGAGTTTGTGGTGGAGGTGAATAAAGTTTTCGATGCTCCATTGTCCCGGGAGAGAGGCTGCCCGGAAGTTACTCCAGCTTCGGCAAGACTCCCACAGTGTGGCAGACTATGTGGTGGATTTCTGTATCGGAGGATGTAAAGGATGAGCTTGCAGCCCGGGAACTACAGACAGATCTTGACTCGCTCATCGCCTTGACCATTTAGATCAATGGGCGACTAGGAAGTAGAAGAGATTCGGTTTCACTCACCCGTCAAAGGATTCCACCTCGCCTCCGAGGCATCCCGAAAGTCCCAGACAGCTCTGTTGCCGAGAGGACCCGAGGCTACCCGAGTTCCCCTAAGAGTCTCCAAAGACTCCCGACTCAGCTCTTCCCGGGCCGATGCAACTAGGCAGAGATACGTCTATACAGGCTTCACACTAAGAGTTGCCTGTATTGCGGGACTGCTGGTCATTTTGTCTCCACCTGTCCACTAAAAGACCAGGCTCCCCAGTAGGAGCGAGTATTCTGGTGGGCCATACGGAAAACATTTCCTCTCCCCTTACTCGCATCCCTTTTCATGCCATTTGGCTGTGGGGGAACCAGTTGAAATCTCTCCAGGTACTCATCGACTCTGGGGCCGATTGGAGCTTTATGGACGCTACCCTGGCTTCCGAGTTGAACATCCCCACTCAGCCCCTCTCTATTCCCATGAACATTAGAGCACTGGACGGGTGCTCTATAGGCCGGGTCACCCACAATACCATTCCCAATCAACCTACATGTGTCAGGGAACCACAGCGAGATTATCCAATTCCTGCTCATTAAGTCTCCTCACGTTTCCGTGGTATTGGGATTCTCCTGGCTTCAGTGACACAATCCCCTCATTGACTGGTCTGCTGGTGCCATCATGGGCTGGAGCCCGCTCTGCCACGGCCATTGCCTGAAGTCAGCGCAGCCGTCTTCCTGGGGGCTCAGAAGTTGCCCCAGACCTCTAAGCCATTCCCGCAGAGTACCAGGACCTTCAGTAAGGCCCGGCCACTTCGCTTCTGCCGCACCAACCATATGACTGTGGGATTGACCTCCCAGGCACCATTCCGCCCCGGGGATGGCTGTACTCTCTGTCGGGTCCGGAGACCAAGGCCATGGAGACCTACATTGAGGAATCCCTAGCTGCAGTGTTCATCTGTCCTTCTGCCTCCCCCGCTGGCTCAGGGTTCTTATTTGTGGAGAAGAAGGACAAAACCCTGCATCAACTACCGGGGTCTCAACAACATCACGGTGAAGAACCGCTACCCGCTGCACCTCATCTCCACTGCATTCGAGCCACTCCAGGGGTTAACCGTGTTCTCCAAGCTGGACCTACAGAACGCATACCACCTGGTGTGGATACGGGAAGAGGACGAGAGGAAGAGTGTCTTCAACACGGCCAGCGGTCACTACGAGTATCTGGTCATGCCATTCGGCCTTACCAACGCCCCTGCTGTGTTCCAGGCTCTGGTTAATGATGTTCTCTGCGACATGTTGAACCGGTTCGTCTTCGTCTACCTCGATGACATCCTCGTCTTCTCCCGCTCTGACCAAGACCACGTGCTCCATGTCCGACAGGTTCTCCAACGCCTCCTGGGGAACCAGCTTTTTGAAAAACAGAGAAGTGCGAGCCTGCCACCCGGGCTCCCGGTGGACCCGGGCCTTTTGGTGGCCTACCATGGTTCTTGACATCTCCGGTGGACCCTGGCCTTTTGGTGGCCTACCATGTTTCGCTTTTGGTGGCCTACGATGGTTCCTGACGTCTCCGCGTTTGTCGCCAAATGCACGATCTGTGCACATAACAAGACTCCTCGGCATGCTCCGGCTGGTCTCCTTCAACTGCTGCCTGTCCCTCACTGTCCCTGGTCTCACATATATCCCTGGACTTTGTCATGGGTCTTCCCTCGTCTGATGGCAACACCACCATCCTGATCGTAATGGATCGGTTTTCCGAAGCCTCCCGCAAACTTTCCCCCCGGTTTATCGGCCCTTTCCCCATCTCCAAGGTCATTAGCTCATCTGCTGTTCGTCTTCTGTTGCCCCGCACCCTCTGTATACATCCCACTTTTCATGTTTCCAGAATTAAACCCATGTCTCCAGCCCCCTATTTCAGGTTTTGACCATTCTGCCTGCCTGCCGTTCTGTACCTTGCCACACCACACTGCATTATTGACCCCTGACTGCTCTGACCCTGAGACTGCCTGCCGTTCTGGACCTTTTGCACCTGGGTTACTGACCTCTGCCTGCCCTTGACCTGTCGTTTTGCCTGCCCCTGTACTAGTAATACTGTCACGATCTGAGGAATAACTGGACCAAAGCGCAGCGCGGGTTGAGTTCCACATCTTTAATACAGTGAAACTTCAAAAACAAACAAAGAACAAAACAGATCAGACATACACGTAGTGCACAAACACATGCACTAACAGAAACAATAACCCACAAGGCAGGTGTGGAAGGGAACAAACTTAAATAGGATTCCCAATTAGAGGCAACGACTAACAGCTGCCTCTAATTGGGAACCAACCCAAAACTCAACATAGAACAACACCACATAGAACAAAAAAAACCCTGGTCACGTCCTGGCCCAAAACCCCATAGATAACCCAGAGGGCTATCTATGGCCAGGATGTGACAAATACACATTTGTTACTTCGACACTGTCTGCATCTGGGCCTTACCTGAAACGTGATACACCCATCTACACATGATACCCCATAATGACAAAGTGAAAACATGTTTTTAGGAATTGAAGCAAATTTGTTGAAAATGAAATACAGAAATATCTAATTTTCATAAGTATACAGAGTCAATACTTTGTAGAAGCACCTTTGGCGGCGATTAAAAATCTAATCAAATCAAATGTTATTGGTCACAAACACATGGTTAGCAGATGTTAATGCGAGTGTAGCGAAATGCTTGTGCTTCTAGTTCCGACTATGCAGTAATATCTAACAGTAATCTAACAAATTCACAACAACTACCTTATACACACAAATGCATGTGTGGGATGAATAGAATATGTACATATAAATATATGGATGAGCGATGGCGTGCGGCATAGGCAAGATGCAGTGATTTGTGATTTGTGATGTCTTTATTAAGTCCATTTATTTATGTGGCCAGAGATTTGAGTCTGTATGTTGGCAGCAGCCTCTCTATGTTAGTGATGGCTGTTTAACAGTCTGATGGCCTTGAGATAGAAGCTGTTTTTCAGTCTCTCAGTCACAGCTTTGATGCACCTGTACTGACCTTGCCTTCTGGATGATAGCGGGGTGAACAGGCATTGGCTCGGGTGGTTGTTGTCCTTGTTGATCTTTTTGGCCTTCCTGTGACATTTGGTGCTGTAGGTGTCCTGGAGGGTGCGTTGTGCAGACCGCACTACCCTCTGGAGAGCCTTGTGGTTGAGGGCGGTGCAATTGCCGTACCAGGTGGTGATACAGCCCAACAGGAAGCTCTCGATTGTGCAAACACTCTGTTTGTGAGTGTTTTAGATGTCAAGACAAATTTCTTCAGCCTCCTGAGGTTGAATAGGCACTGTTGCGCCTTCTTTACCACGCTGTCTGTGTGGGTGGACCAATTCAGTTTTTCCATGATGTGTACGCAGAGGAACTTAAAACTTTCCACGTTCTCCACTACTGTCCTGTCGATGTGGATGGGGGGGGTATTTCCTGTAGTCCACTATCATCTCCTTTGTTTTGTTGACGTTGAGTGAGAGGTTATTTTCCTGACACCACACTCCGAGGGCCCTCACCTCCTCCCTGTAGGCCGTCTCGTCATTGTTGGTAATCAGGCCTACCACTGTAGCGTCGTCTGCAAACTTGATGATTGAGTTGGAAGTGTGCATGGCCACGCAGTCATGGGTGAACAGGGAGTACAGGAGAGGGATGAGAACGCACCCTTGTGGGGCCCCAGTGTTGAGGATCAGTGGGGTGGAGATGTTGTTTCCTACCTTCACCACCTGGGGGCGGCCCGTCATAATGTCCAGGACCCAGTTGCACAGGGCGGGGTCGAGAACCAGGGTCTCGAGCTTAATGATGAGTTAGGAGGGTACTATGGTGTTAAATGCTGAGCTGTAGTCAATGAACATCATTCTTACATAGGTATTCCTCTTGTCCAGATGGGATAGAGCAGTTTGCAGTGTGATGGCGATTGCATTGTCAGTGGACCTATTGGGGCGGAAAGCAAATTGTAGTGGGTCTAGGGTATCAGGTAGGGTGGAGGTGATATGATCCTTGACTAGTCTCTCAAAGCACTTCATGATGACAGAAGTGAGTTCAATGGGGCGATAGTCATTTAGTTCTGTTACCTTAGCTTTCTTGGGAACAGGAACAATGGTGGCCATCTTGAAGCATGTGGGGCTTTGGTAGCGGGCTGTGTCAGTGGCACTGTATTGTTGCCAAAGCAAGCAAAGAAGTTGTTTAATTTGTCTGGGAGCAAGACGTCGATGTCCACGACGGAGCTGGTTTTCTTTTTGTAATCCGTGATTGACTATAGACCCTGCCACATACGTCTCGTGTTTGAGCCGTTGAATTGCGACTCTACTTTGTCTCTATACTGACACTTTGCTTGTTTGATTGCCTTGCGGAGGGAATAGCTGCACTGTTTGTATTCGGTCATACTTCCGGTCACCTTGCCCTGATCAAAAGCGGTGGTTGGCGCTTTCAGTTTTGCGCAAATACTGCCATTAATCCCCGGTTTCTGGTTAGGGAAGGTTTTAATAGTCACAGCGGGTACGACATCTCCGATGCACTTGCTAATAAACTCGCTCACCGAGTCAGCATACACATCAATGTTTTTGTCTGAGGCTATCCGGAACATATCCCAGTCCACGTGATCAAAGCTATCTTGAAGCGTGGAATCCGATTGGTCAGACCAGCGTTGTATTGACCTGAGCACAGGAGTTTCCTGTTTTAGTTTCTGTCTATAGGCTGGGAGCAACAAAATGGATTCATGGTCAGATTTGCCGAAGGCAGGGCGCGGGAGGGCTTTGTATGCATCGCGGAAGTTCGAGTAGCAATGATCCAGAATTCTGCCAGCTTGTGTCGCGCATTCGATATGCTGATAGAATTTAGGGAGTATTGCTCTTAGGTTAGTTTTGTTAAAGTCCCCAGCTACAATAAATGCAGCCTCAGGATGTATGGTTTCCAGTTTACATAGAGTCCAGTGAAGGTCATTCAGGGCCGACGAGGTATCTGCTTAGGGGGATATACACGGCTGTGACTATAATCGAAGATAATTCTCTTGGTAGATAATGCGGTCTGCATTTGATTGTAAGGAATTCTATGTCAGGTGAACAAAAAGGACTTGAGTTCCTGTATGTTGTTGTGATTACACCATGAGTCATTAATCATAAGGCATACACCCTCGCCCTTTTTCTTACCAGAGAGATGTTTGTTTCTGTCGGCGCGATGCGTGAAGAAACCGGGTGGTTGTTCCGACTCTGACAACGTATCCTGAGTGAGCCATGTTTCCATGAAACAGAGAATGTTACAATCTCTGATGTCTCTCTGGAAGGCAACTTATTTCGTCCACCTAATTTCGTCCACCTTGTTATCTAGAGATTGGACATTGGCGAGTAATATGCTCGGAAGCGGTGGATGGTGTGCTCGCCTTCTGAGTCTGACCAGTAGGCCGCTCCATCTGCCTCTCCTGCGGCGACTGCGTTGTTTTGGGTCGGCCTCTGGGATAAGATCGCATGTCCAGGGTGGAGGTCCGAACAAAGGATCCGCTTCGGGAAAGACGTATTCCTGGTCGTAATGATGGTACGTTGACATCGCTTTTATATCTAATAGTTCTTCCCGGCTGTATGTAATAACACTTGAGATTTTCTGGGCTAACAATGTAAGAAATAATACATAAAAACCCCAATAACTGCATATTTTTCTAAGGACCTGAAGCGAGGCGACCATCTCTGTCGGCGCCATCGTGATTACAGCTTTGAGTCATCTTGGTATGTCTGTATCAGCTTTGCACATCTGGATAAAAAAATCATAATAATCCCCATTCTTCCTATAAGATTTTCTCAAGCCTTGCGGTCAGATGCCAAGCAGTTGCCATACCAAGCGGTGATGCAGCCAGTCAAGATGTTCTCAATGGTGCAGCTGTATAGATTTTTGAAGATCTGAGGGCCCAAGGCAAAACTTTTCAACCTCCTGAGGGGGAAGAGGTGTTTTTGTGCCCTCGTCACAACTGTGTTTGTGTGTGTGGACCATGATAATTCCTTAGTGATGTGGACACCAAGGAAGTTGAAGCTCTCTCACCTAGGAATTTGAAGCGCTCCACTACAGCCCCAGCGATGTAGATGGGGGTGTGCTCGGCCCTCAATTTTCTTTAGTCCACGATCAGCTCCTTTGTCTTGCTGACGTTGAGGAAGAGGTTGTTGTCCTGGCAGCACAATGCCAGGTCTCTGACCTCCTTCCTGTAGGCTGTCAGTCTTTTTTTTATCTCTCCTCTAGGCTGTCAGTCTTTTTTGTATCCCTCCCCTTACCCAAAGCCCTCCAACTCAGCTCAGATTCCATCAGATTCCCCCAACGAGAGAACCCAGGGGGAGGGTATGACTGTTTCAACGCAGCTGATTGGTTTTGAGTTCGATAGCCCCTCCTCTCTTGTTTTTTTTTTTGAGGAGTTGTTTCCACAGTACATTCGTTCACATACACTCTGTTATACAAGAGGAACGGTACACTGAGTGTGTATAGGGTGTGTAGATTGTGTTTGTAGTGTGTGCATATGTGTGTGTGTGTTTAGTCTACTCAGTAGTCTAGAAGAGGGACAAATCAAAATGAGGACAGCAAGTGTACAGGAGCAGGTCAGTAAAGTTTTTCTTTCTCTCTCTCTCTGTCACCCTGTTCTATATTTGTTCCGATGGAGAAGTAGTGTGTGTGTGTGTGTGTACCTTGGCTCTCTCTCTGCCACCATGTTTTGAAAGCTTGTTGCTGCTTTTGAAATGTCTGACTGACTGTCCCTCGCTAGCTGAACGGTTACTGTTCTCTCCCTCTCTCATTTTCCTCCCTCTCCGTTTCCTTCAACTCACTCCCTCGTTCATATCCCCTTCTCCTCAGCCTACTGCTCTCTCACTCTCCCTCTCTTTCTCGTCTTTCCTCCCTCTTATTTTCTCCTCACCAGTGCATGTGCCGTCTTTATTGGTAACGTTGTTATTTGCCACATTTGTAGAACAGATTCAACGTTTCAAGACTACACCAAGTCTCGTTGTCGTTATAGGTGATATAAGACATTACCCAGTTATGCTGGGCTCCTCTCCTAACAAAACAGTCATAGCTGAGTTTCATGACCTCTGTCTCCCTCTCTCTGCTCGACACATCCTGTTTCTGAATACATATTAACTATGGTGTAGCAGTTAGAAGCCTCTGACTGTACTGACTAGCTCTCTGTCTCGTCATTCTGTCTAGTTTGATCAGTCATTATGTTTGATCAATCATTATATTTAATCAGTCATTATGTTTCAGGGGTGTCAGGTAGCCTAGTGATTAGAGCGTTGGGCCAGTAACCGAAAGGTTGCTAGATCGATCCCGAGCTGACAAGGTAAAAATCTGTCGTTCTGCCCCTGAACAAGGCAGTTAACCCACTCTTCCTAGGCCGTCATTGTAAATAAGAATATGTTCTTAACTGACTTGCCTAGTTAAATAAAAATGTTTGATGTCATTATATTTGATCAGTCAAATTATGAAAAATGCATGCTCTCATTCCCACACACATACACACACACAGAAAGAGAGAGAGAAAGCAATAGAGAGCGAGAAGACACCTCAGATGACAGAAGTCCAGAGGTCTGATCACAGTGACCCATCAACTTTTCACTGCAACAGGTATTACACACACACACACACACACACACACACACACACACACATACATCCTTGTGGGGACCAAATTAATTTTTGCATTCAAAATCCTATTTTCCCTAACCCCTAACTCTAACCCTATCCCTAATTGTAACCCTAATTGTAACCCTAAACCTAACCCCTAAGATTAACATAGTCATTGTTACCACATGGGGACAGAATTGTCCTTGTTTTACTATCCTTGTGGGAACTTTTGGTGATTTCAGGTCCCCACACACATGCACCCACACACACAGGTGGTTTCAACTCAGAGAGATCAAGCCGACATGTAAACTCAAATCACCTGCTGGAGAGTAGAATACAGTGGGTGTGTGTGTGTGTGTTGTGTGTGTGATTGTGTTAGAAAGATGTGTTCCTTCAAAGAAGTACAATGAAGCCTTGTGTTACAGCCAGCAGGACTCAGCTCTGGTGATAATGACGATTACTCTCCTTCTCCCTCCCTCCCTCTCTCTCTCTCTCTCTCTCTCTCTCTCTCTCTCTCTCTCTCTCTCTCTCTCTTTCTCTCCCTCTCTTTCTCCCTCTCACCCTCCCTCTCTCCCTCCCTCTTTTTCTCTCTCGCTCCCCCTCCCTCCCTCTCTTTCTCTCTCTCTCTCTCTCTCTCTCTCTCTCTCTCTCTCTCTCTCTCTCTCTCTCTCTCCCTCTCTTTCAATCTCTCTCCTTCTCTAGTGTTGAAATGATTAGATAATAAACAGCTTTAGTGTAGGCAGAGACAGAGGTGTCACAGACCACTCTCTCTCTCTCTCTCTCTCTCTCTCTCTCTCTCTCTCTCTCTCTCTCTCTCTCTCTCTGTCATCTGTGCTAGGCGGAGGTTGGCACCACATTGACTGTAAATGCCATGTTGTGTCCACAAATCTCTTCTCACTTATCTTTATGTTGTGTGCGCGTGTGTGTGTGTCTTTGTGCGTGTGTAGATACCATAGGTCAATGGGATTTTAACTGTCCTGATGATAACCTAGTGTTATCCATTCAGATCCCAAGACATGTTAGTATCCGGTCCCTGGGAAAAATGTTGGATGTGGATGTGGGGGAAAAGAATTATTGGCGACATATAGTAGCTGGTATTTATAATTTTCTCCTATTTACCAAAACCCATCATCATGACATCCCTAGACAGGAAACAGGAAGTAGACAATGTTCCATCAGAACAGAGAAGCGAGATAAAAGCAACACTCCATCTGTCATCCCTCTCTCTCTCTCTCTCTCTCTCTCTCTCTCTCTCTCTCTCTCTCTCTCTCTCTCTCTCTCTCTCTCTCTCTGATCCCAGTCCCAGTCATTCCAGTACTGACTGAAGTTTGACCATTCCATTCCACTGGGACATGACAGAGGCCTCAGGCGAGACGTAAAGCGTTGTGTGTGTGTTTGTGTCCGTGTGTGTGTCACAGACAGAGAGCGACGGAAAGAGAGAGAGAGAACTAAAATTCAAACACACAAACACACACTGTGCCGTGCTATGGCTGACCTCTAGGTCATCGCTAAAGTGGGCGGAAACCCTAGACACTAGGGTGGGCGATGCCCCACTGACAAAAATCACACACACAGAATGTTATCATTCTGAGCATGCTTAATACGCTAATGATCTGTTCATTTTGTATTGTAGATCTGCAGTGGTGTAATAATGTTATATGATGTACTGTTTTATCTTTTGTTTTATGTGTCATCATGACAGCGTAACACACACAAAACAAGACTCAACATGCTACCACACACTAAGAGCCAGACACTGTCATAAGCCAACAGAGTTTTACAGTCAGATGTGTGTGTGAGTGTGTGTGCACGCCTGCCTTGACTTGCCTCAGAGAACTTTCTAGACTTCTGACCAGAGATGACATCACATCACTCTTGTTGCCATGGAGCCCCGCCTGTCTGTCTGTTTGTCTGTCTGTCTGTCTGTCTGGCTTGGCGTTGCACTAAGGACACACACACTTGAGTTCTGTCTTTAATGTGGTGTGTTTGGAAAGGCCCAGTGCCTGTTAAGATTATTTCTCTCTGGCTCTGGCAGTGAGACGTAGTCTACTCTGTGTGCTGGGAGTCTTACTGTAGGGTACAATCAGAACTCTAATGACTGGCATTATAATCTCCAGTAAGACATGAATGATAGTACTGGTCCTGTTCTGCCCATTATACACACACACACACACACACACACACACACACACACACACACACACACACACACACACACACACACACACACACACACACACACACACACACACACACACACACACACACACACACACACACTGTTCTCTACTCTGCTATTTTGGAAGACAGCTTCCACTGACTTCCTGTATCTCTCTGCACAGCCAGCATCAGCCAATGAGGTAGCAGAATCTCTAACCAATGGCCCTCTACTGTTAGTGGACAACCATTGGTTCTATTCTGGGCTGTGTGCGTGTGGGAGTCTTGGATTTGAGTGGAAGGATGTCATCCTTCACCTCAAATTCATGTTCACACACAGGCAAGCACGTACACCCACACACCCTGCTGCAGGAATGATCTGCACTGCAGTAGAAAGTGATAATACATGCAGAGCAACATACAACTGTCTCTTACTCTTGGACAGAAACAACTTCTCTACGAAGCAGACAACGTTATGTCTCTATTCAACGGTTCAAGTACTCCTCTTTTCTCCTCCTCTCCTCATCCAGGTGTGCCCTGTTCTGAGGGCTGAGAACTAGACATGCTGGGTAAAGACCCCCCCACCACCAGCAGCCTTAACCTGATGACCTCTGACATCGCTATGGAACCCGGTGACATCACAGACGGCCTTGGCATCAACAGGAAGATGTCGGACGTAGTTGAGAGTTTGGACACCAGAGAGTTGGACATGGGAGATGGAGAGGAGACTGACAATGACCCTACTACCATAGGTGTGTGTATGTGTGTGTGTGTGTGTGTGTGTGTGTGTGTGTGTGTGTGTGTGTGTGTGTGTGTGTGTGTGTGTGTGTGTGTGTGTGTGTGTGTGTGTGTGTGTGTGTGTGTGTGTGTGTGTGTGTGTGTGTGTGTGTGTGTGTGTGTGTGTGTGTGTGACAGCTCTTGATATGAATGATAGGATGAGAGATGCATCCTATTGTTTTTTCTCTACCTCTCCAGGGGACAGTCGTATAGGGTTCAGTGCTGTGTATCACACCGTGGGTTTTAAGGAGTCTGAAGCCAGGGTCTATCTGCCTACTGTTTCCATCACTGCTAAGATACTGGAGGTGGAGAGGTTCAACACAGCCCAGGACAGGTTCAACATCACAGCACAGAGGAGTGTCAACAAGGTACACACACACACACACACACACATGCACGCTCACACTCACACACACATTCACACTTGATCTCTGTCTGTGTAGAGTCAGCCTGCAGTGTTTAAGATTGAGCTGAGACATGGAGAGTTCAGCTGGGTGGTCAAGAGAAAGGAGAAACACTTCATGGACCTCCACAGAGAACTGGTCCGATACAAGATGTTCATGAGGGTACCGCTACCCTCCCGCAGGTACACTCACACACAGACACACACACATATACGTATACACGCACACACAAATCAAATTGTAAAGTGATCAAATACTAAATGATATACTACGAATTTTGATCATAGAAATAGTAGGATTTTTCATGGTACAGTAGATATGTACATTTTATTTCTCCCCAATACCAGTGAGTGACCCTACCTTCTTCCACTTTACCACTCTTCACCTCTCGCTCTCTCCCTCTCTCGCTCTCCCTTCCCTCTCGCTCTCTCTTCTCTCTCTCTCGCTCTCTCTCAGCCACACAACGAGGAGGAGGACAATGAAGACAAGTGAAGCCAGACAGATGCCTGAGCTACCGCGTGGCGGAGATGAGTTGGCACAAGACGAACAGGTCTACAGCAGAAGGGTAGGTGTGTTTGAGTGTGTTTGTCATATTAACTTTATAGAAGTATATACTTCTTATAAACATTGTACTGTTTAGTACATCTCTACTGTAGTAATACTGCATTTATTATGTTCCCTGTACAGAAACAGCTGGAAGATTATCTGAACAAGCTGCTAAGGATGGCCATGTACAGGAAATACTACCACACTGTGAGTACTCCTCATAGAATTAGGAATTACAATACTAGAATGGACATGAACCTTCTTATGATGGCCAGGGAGTTGGTCAACCATGGTTTTCCAGTGCTGTGATAAGATATTGTGTCAAATAAGAATTTGAAGAATTTATCTGCACTGTATTTGTGTTTTAGAGGATACATTTTTTTAAATTAACTGCCGATATGCCAACATTCTATTCAAACAATACAGTCAATCCACAGCCATACACTGGCTGGAATCAGTTGATGATAGGACTTCTGATATTGTATCATGTAATGGGACTCTCAGCTTTCCAAGAAAACTACATCTGAGACATGTATAGTCTGTTTACATATATTTTGAGGCTATTTATACAGAAAATGTACATAAAACCTGTATAACCTGTATTTAAAATGATATGACAATATTTTAGGTTGATATAATTCCATTACACAATTTCTTATACATCACATGCCTTACTTTCATTTTCCTGCATCAGTAAAAGCAGGATTATGCCTCTACTATCATTCATTCCAATTAGACTGAACAAGATGGCTGCCATTTTGGCCCCATTATGGAACTTAGAGGGTTGATGACATAGCCCCTCTAGTAATATAATAGGATCTCTATGGCACTACTAAACTAGACTAGACTACTACTTCACTCTTTATCTAATACCCATTAATACGGTTCCTCTCTCTCCTCAGATGGAGTTTATAGACGTCAGCCAGATGTCCTTCATCCATGACCTGGGACCTAAAGGACTGTGAGGAACAACAGACTTATTAACAGATACTGTCTTTGTGACTGCGCCGTGATGCCTATTGGAATAGCTGAAAATAGACTTGTTTTATTTTGTGTATTCATCATTTAAACGTGTTCCAGGGAGGGGATGATACACAAGCGTTCCGGAGGTCATCGTATCCCAGGCTTGAACTGCTGTGGTCACAGTGAAGTCTGCTACCGCTGGTCTAAACGGTTAGTACACACACATACAAACACTATGCACGAACAAACATGCACGCGCACACACTGATGTATCTCTCCCTGTGTGTGTGTGTGTGTGTGTGTGTGTGTGTGTGTGTGTGTGTGTGTGTGTGTGTGTGTGTGTGTGTGTGTGTGTGTGTGTGTGTGTGTGTGTGTGTGTGTGTAGCTGGTTGGTGGTGAAGGATTCGTTCCTCTTCTACATGAAGCCAGACTCAGGAGCCATTTCCTTTGTTCTCCTGTTAGACAAAGAGTTCAGCGTCAAAATGGACTCCAAAGACACAGAGACCAAATACGGAGTACGCATCGACAGCCTCTCCAGGTGGGGTGTGTGTATGTGTGTACTGACATGCTAGGAGGTGGGGCCAGGAGATTAAGGAGTTAGCTGTGTGTGTGCGTGTGTGTGTTTGTGTGTGCGTGTAGGTGCCTTGTGCTGAAGTTGAACAGCTACAGACATGCTCGGTGGTGGGGCCAGGCGATAGAAGACTTTGTCCGAAAACACGGGAGGGCATTTCTACGAGACCATCGATTTGGTTCCTTCGCTCAGGAGGAGCAGAACATCCCTGCCAAATGGTAATTGGTAACTATGGAAACTGGGAAACAACAATCAACCCCCCACCCAAAAAAAAATTACTCAGGTAAAGTTTAGTAGTTAGATGTAAGTTTAGTCAATGCTAAGTTTAGTAGTTAAATGTAAGTTTAGTCAATGCTAAGTTTAGTAGTTAGATGTAAGTTTAGTCAATGCTAAGTTTAGTAGTTAAATGTAAGTTTAGTCAATGTTAAGTTTAGTAGTTAGATGTAAGTTTAGTCAATGTTAAGTGTGTGTGTCTGTGAGCTTTTCTCTATGCCCGTCTGTCTGTGGAGAATGTGGTTCTGTAGCCAACATCATGTGGGTTTGGTTGCCTGGGACTGTCAACTGGCATCTGCATCTCAAATGCTCTGTTATGATAATGAGGTGTCGACCACTGAGTGTGTATCTGTCTGTCTGTCTGTCTGTGTGTGTGTGTGTGTGTGTGTGTGTGTGTGTGTGTGTGTGTGTGTGTGTGTGTGTGTGTGTGTGTGTGTGTGTGTGTGTGTGTGTGTGTGTGTGTGTGTGTGTGTGTGTGTGTGTGTGTGTGTGTGTAGGTATGTGAATGGGAAGACCTACATGGAGGACGTAGCCGATGCTCTGGAAGAAGCTAAAGAAGAGATCTTCATCACTGACTGGTGGTACGTGTGTGTATGTGTGTGTGTGTGTGTGTGTGTGTGTGTGTGTGTGTGTGTGTGTGTGTGTGTGTGTGTGTGTGTGTGTGTGTGTGTGTGTGTATGTGTGTGTGTATGTGTGTAGGGAAATAGACATTGCCGTCAGCAGTTAGAGTGTAAATACACACCGCAACATAACACAGCTACATGTCATCACCCAAGCAGACTGTAATGCAGTCTATATGTGGTATAGTTTACTAGTCCCAGATCAAAACCCTGTACAGTATTCTTACAGTCGACTCCTGATAAGTGAGATTGTATTATGTGTGGTAGTGTAATGTAATGCTACCTGTACACCTGTTGGCAGTGGTGTAAAGTACTTAAGTAAAAATACTAGTCGTTTTTTAGTGTATCTGTACTTTCATTTACTATTTATATTTTTGCCAACTTTTACTTTTACTTCACTACATTTCTAACGAAAATAATGTACTTTTTACTCCATACATTTTCCCTGACACCCAAAAGTACTCGTTACATTTTGACAGGAAAATGGTCCAATTCGCACACTTATCAAGAGAACATCCCTGGTCATCCTTACTGCCTCTGATCTGGCGGACTCACTAAACACAAATGCTTCTTTTGTAAGTGATAGCCCTGGCTATCCGTCAATCAAAAAAATAAGAATATTGTATTATTGTATTATTATATTAATTATATTATATTAATTATATTATTATATTAATATTAATATTTACTTTTACTCAAGTATGAAAATGTAGTACTTTTTCCACCGCTGCTTGTTGGCAGAGGGTCCTAAGGAGTATCTGTAACCTTGCAGGACTCATACTCACCTGGCTCACCTCTCCCTACACTAGTAGGGGGGAGTAGGATGAGGTCAACTGAAGCATGTGTGCTGTACGTCAACTTCTTTTCAAATATTTTGGCTAAATATTCATCCCTGGAGCTAAACAGACACTGTACAATGCAAAGTAGATTGCTCATAAAACTGGTTAAACAGCTTACCACATTTCACTAATAGGTTTTGGTGTGTGTGTGTGTGTGTGTGTGTGTGTGTGTGTGTGTGTGTGTGTGTGTGTGTGTGTGTGTGTGTGTGTGTGTGTGTGTGTGTAGGTTGAGTCCAGAGATCTTCCTGAAGAGGCCAGTTGTGGAGGGAAACAAATGGAGACTGGACTGCATCCTGAAACGCAAAGCAGTGAGTTTACACTTGTTATTCCAGTTAACATTTATAACCACTGATACTGCAATATCACATGTTAACTAATATAATAGGAACGTTGGAATTGGTCCATACACCCTCTCTCACTCTCTCTGTCTCTCTCTGTCTCTCTCTCACTCTCTCTGTCTCTCTCTGTGTCTCTCTCTCTCTGTCTTTCTCTCTCTCTGTCTTTCTCTCTCTCTCCCAACAGCAACAGGGGGTTCATATCTTTGTGATGCTGTATAAGGAGGTGGAGCTAGCTCTGGGCATCAACAGTGAATACAGCAAGCGAACACTAATGCACCTGCACCCCAACATCAAGGTAGGTGTGTGTCTGTGTGTGTGTCTATGTGTTTGTGTCTGTGTGTGTGTCTGTGTGTGTGTCTGTGTGTGTCTGTGTGTGTGTCTGTGTGTGTGTCTATGTGTGTGTGTCTGTGTGTGTGCCTGTGTGTCTGTGTGTGTGTGTGTCTGTGTGTGTGTCTATGTGTTTGTGTCTGTGTGTGTGTTTGTTGTTTGTGTCTGTGTGTGTCTGTGTGTGTGTGTGTGTGTGTGTGTCTGTGTGTGTATTAAATGTGTGTGTGTTTTTCCTTCAGGTGATGCGCCACCCGGACCATGTGTCGTCGTCTGTCTACCTGTGGGCACATCACGAGAAGATCATCGTCATCGACCAATCAGTGGCCTTCGTTGGCGGGATCGACCTGGCGTACGGTCGCTGGGACGACCGAGAGCATCGCCTGACAGACGTGGGGAGTGTGACACGGTCTGTTGCCCTGGAGATGGAGCAGGTCAGACACACACACACATACACACACACAAACAAACACACACACACAAACTTGGAATAGCAAAAACCTTTTGGGCTTACAAAAACCACAAAAGTAAGTAACCCTAACCTTTATCCTCACATTCAGTCTCAGAGCTCTGCCCAGCGTCCCTCCAGTAGGGGAGTGTCCTCTACTGATGGTGCCGCCAATAGCAACGGAGGCAACCAATCACTGCCTGGCAACCCAGGGGTGGAGCTTCCACGGCTAAAGGGGATTGGTCGAACCAGGAGGATGCACTTCTCCCTGGTCAAACACCTCCACAAACACACTCTGCAGCATGCAGACAGCATCAGCTCCCTGGACAGCGCTGGTACGTTTTTGTGTGTGTGTGTGGAGGGGTTGTGTATATGTTTGTCACTGATCTGACCCCTCTCTCTTTCTTTCTCTGTTATGTTCTTTCTCTCGTGTATGTGTATGTGTGTGTGTGTGTGTGTGTGCGTGTGTGTGCAGGCAGTGGTTCAGTGCGGAGCCTCCAGACAGGTGTAGGAGAGCTGAGGGGTAACACCAGGTTTTGGCATGGAAAAGACTACTGCAACTTCGTCTACAAAGACTGGATACAGCTGGAGAAACCCTTCGATGGTAGGACAAACACACACGAGAGAGAAAGACTGTAACAGAGAAAGACAGATAGGGGGGATCAGACCAGTTACACACTCACACAACCCCTCCCTACCACACACAAACACGCACACACACACTCACACACGCTAGTGCATACACTACATTCTTTGACAGTAGTTTTCCTCTAGTAATGTGAATATAATGGTAATAACACCTAATTTATCAGATCAACCCTCCCTCTCTTTCTCCTTCTCTCTCTCCAGACTTCATTGACAGGTACACCACGCCCAGGATGCCGTGGCATGATATCTCCTCTGTGGTCCATGGGAAAGCTGCCAGGGGACGTGGCTAGACACTTCATACAGCGCTGGAACTTCTGTAAGGTCAGACACAGCACACACCCATACTGTATTTCAAGTGCCTCTTTGAATTGATAGCCCCTTTTCCACATCTGTCTATCCTTTCTTTCTCTCTGTAGATAATGAAGCCTAAGTATCATTCTCTCTCCTACCCGTACCTCCTGCCCAAGTCTCACAGCAGTGCCAGCGAGCTGAGGTACC